>UESW01003383.1:0-82871 GCA_900491605.1 Calamus simplicifolius
TTTTTATGTTATGTTTTTAATATTAATTAATTACATTTTTTAACATTTTTTTTTTAATTAATTTAATTTTTAATTAATTTTTAATTTTTATTAAGTTAATTTTTTTTGTAAATTAAAAAATCGTATTTAAAAATTATTATTTTTATTAACATTTCTTATAACTATATTTTGTTTTTTTTTGTTTTAATTTTTTTCTATGGACAAATATTGTGGTTTATTTTTGTTTGAAGCTACGAGAAAAGCGATCACGACGGCGTGCATGAGAAAAAAGAGAAAAAAAGAAAATGTTTTTTTGAAGAAAGGGAATTTTTTTTCAACGAGGTAGGGTTAATTTTGTTAAAAAAAATTTATTAGATTAAAATATATCCGGTAATCTGGATAGCCATCTTCCCTTGAGGTAATCCAGCTACCAATGTAAGATATTCTCATTCAAAACACATACCAAACAAGTTATCTGGTGGGCCCTTTTTAAATTACCGTAATTTGGATAGATTATCTGCTACCAAATGCTCCCTAAATTAAACTAATTGAGATAAGATATCACCAAAGTGACTTCTCTTATGTAAATGGTTCATGAAGGATGTTGGATGTTGTGTATGTGTATATTTCATGCGAGTATTAGTTGGCCCAAAGGAAGGTTAATGCTTGGCCGAACTACACATATTTGTAATGGTAAATACGTAACGATTATAAAGATTTACATGTGAGTAATAAGTCATCCAAAGATAGATTTATTATTTGATATGCATTATTGTTAGTGTTGATCATTACAACAAGAGTACCACTAGTAGTTAACATTACTATCCAAAGACTTGATATTAATGTTACACCGGGTATATTGAGATGGGATTTATCATTATTTGAATTTGTTGATATTTAATATTAATTATTTATATGAGCATGTTATTTATGTATTGCTTTTATTTTTTTACAGCTAATATTGCTACTATTTCTGCTAACCTCAATTTAGTAGCGGTCCTTAATGACACTAACTTCAAGGGCAAGAATAAAGGCAAAAAAGAAAGAATAAAGAAGAAACAAAATCAGGATAATGACAGTTGTTTTTTCTGCAATAAGCCTGAACATATTAAGAAGGAATGTTCCAAGTATCATGCATGGTATGAAAATAAAGGTACATTTCTTAATTTGGTTTGTTCTAAAGTGAATATAGCTTCAGTACCTAGAAACACTTGGTGGTTAGATTATGGTGCTACTACTAACATCAGGGTTTTAATGGAGGGTTGCCTGAGCTATCGAAGGCCAACTGATACTGAAAGACACATTTATGCGAAAGATAGCAAGTCTGAAGGCAATTGAACATTTTAGATTGTTATTAAGTTCTGGTACTATTTGGATTTGAAAGACGCTTTTATAGTACCATCATTTAGATGAAATTTGGTTTCTATTTCAGCTTTGGATAAATTAAGATATTATTATTCATTTGGAAATAGTCAGTTTAGTCTTTCGTTAAATTAAATATTATTGGAATTGGTTCTCTTATGGTGTATGACAATTTATATTTGTTTGATACAATTGCTTCTTATAATGAAACCCTGAATATGGAATTATGAGGTACTAAGCGTAAAATTTGTAATGAAAATTAGGAATATTATGGCACAAGCCCTTAGGTCACATCTCTAGAAATAGAGTTGAACGACTTATGTCAGATGAAATTTTGGATTCTCTTGATTTTATAGACTTCAATGTATGTGTTGATTGCATTAAGGGCAAATAGACCAAATAAAGAAATTGGGTACATATAGAACTACGGAAGTCTTAGAGTTAATACATATAGACGTTTGTGGACCATTTCATGCACCTTTTTGGAATGACCAACAATATTTTGTATCATTCATAGATGATTATTCTAGATATGTATACCTATTTCTTATTCATGAAAAGTTTCAAGTTTTGGACGTGTTCAAATTATTTAAATATGAAGTTGAGCTTCAACTCAATAAAAGGATTAAAGGAGTCAGATCTGATCGTGATGGTGAATACTACGGTAGATATGATGATTCAGGACCTTTTGCTAAATATCTAGAGGAATACGAAATTATCCCATAATACACCATGCCAGGGTCACCTAGCATGAATGGTGTAGCTGAAAGACGAAATCACACTCTTAAAGATATGGTAAGGAGTATGATTAGTCATTCAACCTTACCAGAGTTACTCTAGGGAGAAGCACTAAAGACAGTAACCTACATTCTGAACAGAGTACCAACTAAAGCAGCTATCAAAATACCTTATGAGCTTTGGATAGGATGAAAGCCTAGTCTAAAGCATTTTCATGTTTGGGGATGTCCAGCTGAGGCAAGGCCTTATAGGCCACATGAAAAGAAATTGAACTCCAGGATAGTGAGTAGATACTTTGTTGGGTATTCTAAGCGATTTAGGGCTTCAAGTTTTATGATCACAAATCAAGGATAATTTTTGAGATGAAACTACAACATTCTTTGAGGATATTGAATTTGGGGGGAGAAATAAGGTTAGAGACTTTGTCTTTGAGAATGAGTTGGATCCTACTACTCTTGTTGAAGAGGAGTTAGTTCCTATTCCTATAATTGCTTTTGACAATGATCAGGTTTCTGTTTCTGTCATTGATCAAGTTGCAATTCTAGAACAATAAGAAATTATTGTTCAACCCTCAGAGGTACAAACTCAACAACCTCAAGAATAAATGCATCAAGAACAAGTGCCTTTGTGGCGATCCACTAGAGAAAGGAGAAATGCTATTCCAGATGACTATATAGTGTTTCTTCAGGAACATGAGGAAAATAATGGCATGATGAAAGATGATCCTGTCAACTTCCTTCAATCCATAAAATGTTCCAATTCAAAAAAGTGGATTGAAGCAATGAAAGAAGAGTATAAGTCTATGCAAGATAATAAGGTTTGGAAACTTGTCCCATTATTAGAAGGTGTGAAACCCATTGGTTACAAATGGAATTTTATGACCAAACGAGATTCAAAGGGTAATGTGGAGAGGTATAAAGCTCGTCTTATGGCTAAAGGCTATACTCAAAAAGAAGGGATCGACTTTAAAGATACCTTCTCTCTAGTTTCATCGAAAGAACCTTTTAGGACAATCATGGCTCTTGTTGCATAGTCTGATATAAAACTCATCAAATGGATGTTAAGATGACGTTTCTCAATGAAGACATTGATGAGATAATTTATATGGTACAACCAGAAAACTTTGTGTAAGGAGATCCAAAGAAAATAGTTTGCAAATTGACAAAATCCATTTATGGGTTAAAGCAATTTTCTCGTCAATGGTACTACAAATTTCATCAAGTAATTCTCTTATTCAATTTTGAGATGAATGCAGTTGATTATTGTATGTATCACAAGTTTAGTGGGAGTAAGTACATTTTTTTAATTTTGTATATGGATAGCATTTTGCTTGCCACAAATGATATAGGCTTGTTGCATGAAACCAAGATATTTCTATTAAGCAATTTTCAAATGAAAGATCTTGGTGACAGCTCTTTTGTATTAAAAATTCAGATACATTGAGATCGTTCTCAGGATATCCTTGGATTATCTCAAATGAGCTATATCGATAAAGTACTTAAGATATTTGGCATGCAAAATTACAAACCAGGTGACACCTCGATCGCTAAAGGAGATAAATTCAGTCTTAACTAGTGCCCAAAAGGAAACCTTGAAGTTGAAGAGATGCAGAAAATTCCTTATGCTTATGTTGTAGAGAGTCTAATGTATGCTCAAGTTTGTACGCGTCTGAATATTACGTATATTGTTGGAGTGTTAGGCAATATTTAAGCAACTCAGGAATGGATCACTGAAAAGTAGCCAAAAGGATTATAAGATATCTGAAAAGAATAAAAGATTATATGCTCATATATACAAGATCAAATCATTTTGAGATCGTTGGTTATTCTGACTCTAACTTTGTGGGATGTCAAGATAGTAAAAGATTCACTTCGGGCTATGTATATCTGTTAGGTGGTGGGGCTATTTCTTGAAGAAGTGCAAAACAGACACTTATAGCTCCTTTTACTATGGTAGCATAATTTATAGCATGTTATGAAGCATTCAATCATGGGATATGGCTGAAAAACTTTATCATTAGCTGCGCATATTGAAAGAAATTGAAAGATCGCTAAAGTTATTTTGTGGTAACAAGTTGGCCGTATTGTATTTCAATAACAACAGAAGCTCGATCAAGTCAAAGCATATTGACATCAAGTTCCTAGTTGTAAAGAAATGAGTACATAGTGGTTAGATTTCTATAGAGCATATAGGGATAAACTCATGGTTGTAGATCCCCTTACAAAGGGTGTGCCGTCCAAGGTCTTTCATGAGCATATTGCTCACATGGGTGTTATAGAGCATGATGATGCTTAGATTTAGTGAGAGTTTGTATTGCTTCTATTTTATGCTTTATGTTTGGTTTGTACACACTTATATATTTGGATATTTTTCTGATAAAAAATAAAGTATTTTATTCATTTAGTACACTCTGTATAATTATGTTAAAGTTTTGATTTCACTCAAGTTTAAGGAGGACCGGTTGGAAATAGGCATGTTAAGATCATATTATATGTAATTTTCATGCTACACATCCTCATCTTGAATCCATGTTATTCAGTTGTATGAACATACGTGACCATTGATGGGTTGAGTTACGATAAATGAAATAATGGCCTCTTTGATCCTATGTTGGTATGGTTGGCAAACCAGATTGGTTATAGATACTGATACTGCCAAATCACCCTCCTTGAACATCCACGAACGTTTGGTCGCCTTCTCCGGCATGCCAAGGATCCTCCGGTGAGCTTCTTGCATTCGGAAGCCTGCAAAAAGTTTTAAAAAGCAGAGATTCTGATGGGGACCCTTCGACGCTCAAGTCAATGTTCTGGGCAACAGCCGTGAGCTTGAGAAAGCTTGAAAGAGAGAGAGGCTTAAGGAAGAGCTCTCTATGAGTAAGAATGAGCATTTAGGAGTGTTGTGAGTTGTTGTGGTTACCTGATCGGGGGTCCCTCTTATTTATTTTATTGATCTTTGGACTCTGTCTGGCTTACTTGGGAAGCTTGGAGTCTCATGATGAATTATGACTTTTGGGGCTCATCTTGTTTGAGTGGTTGAGGCCTAATGATGATGATAACTTTTGTGGATGGAATGTCAAGATTGATGTTTGTGAGACTTGAGGTGCTGTCACTTATCAGAGCATTTATGATGATGGCAACAATGGCGAGGCTTGCTTTTTAGTAGCATGTCAGAGCTGCAGGCTATGTCTCATCAAAGTGGATGGCTGCAGCTGGTTGGTACACTCAGTCCTATCAGGAGTGGGTGGCCATTACGGCGTTTGCTAGGTGTGTCCTCCACGTCATACGTCTATCATCCTGTGTGATCAATGGTGAGGCCAAGCATATGGGCCCCACAATGAATCCAACCCAGGTGGTCACTGGGGTGCTGCCTTGGTGGTTGCTGAAACCAACTTGGAGTCATGGAAAGTAGTTGGGGATGTAGTCTGGGTGGCTGAGTCAGGTCCCACCCAGGTGGTCAGCTTAGAGGTGCTTCTAGACACATGTGCATAACTTATGGATCCATGCACGTAGTGACAGCCTTCACGTAATAATGGCAAGCCGTTTGAAGACTTCCATGCACGTGCCGTTTGGAATATCTTGATGTAGAATTGAATGTGGCGCAAGCCCCTCTTGAACCATCGGTTCTCCACGCTATGGCATTTGAGCTCGGCACCAACAGAGGAGTGGAGCTGGGCTGGAGTGGGTGCTGTGGAGGGCTTGTTGCTAGACAGGCTTGTTTCCATCGAAAGCAGAGTCGAGACGAAGAGATCTGGAGCCGGGGAACATCTGTGGAAGGCCAGGAAGAAGTCAAAAGAAACCGAGCACAGGAGGCGGGAAAGGATAGTTGGGAGGAGACTGGGAATCCAGAGGTGGCCGAGACGGGTCCGAGGAGAAGATCGGGACAGAGCTCTAAGAGATGGAGTTAGGGCCTTTGTTGCCTCATTACGGAGCCATTCGAAGCAAGAAGTTGGGAATTAGTGCTGAAATCCGAGAGCAGCTAGAATAGAATCCGCAAGAGGTTCTAGGCTCGGTTTGGCTCTTGGGTGCAGCAAAGAGAAAGAGAGAGGAGGAGAGAGGAGGAAGGCGGAGTCAACAATCAAAGCCCCTTGTTCCCATCTTCCACCTTGTATTAATAGCACCAACACCTCACATCTTATCACCACTAGGAATTAAAACACCCATAAATGCTTGAGGTGACTAGGAGTTAGGATGCTCATAAATGCCCGAGGTGATTGGCCATGGACAATGTCTCAAGTTCATCCATCCTGAGAGTTACTCTGCCACCAATGCCTTTCCAGGAACTCGAAGCCCCTGGAGACGGGTTGCTGGGTTCCTAAAGTGGCCGAGAACGATGAGGATGAGCCAACGAGTTGAGGATGACTCCATTAGCCGAGTAGAAGAGGCCGAGTAAAGTAGTGAGGCCGTCTAGGATAGGGCCGCCTAGGATGGGGCCGCTTAGGAAGACCGCCTAGGAAGGCCACCTAGGATGGGGCCACCTAGGAAGATCGCCTAGGATGGGGCCGCCTAGGAGGGCCATCGAGGATGGGCCGACTTGCTGAGGCCATGCCCACATATGGTCATTGTAGCCCATGGGATCCATTGGCCCCATCAAATGCCCCCCACACTCCTTGAGCTTGTGGGCCTTGCATCCGCCAAGCTAAAGGAGTGTAGAATTTTATTATCTTTGCACTTGTCTCTTCATGCTAGCTTTGGCTCTGATTCCTTCTGGATGGATTTTTTTTACAGCTTTTGATGGTGACAATTTTGGTCTATCCTTGTGTAAACTTGTGACTTCGTCTGCATGCTCTCTGAAGTTGTACATTTACCTGCTCAAAAAAACTTTAAGCAATGTTGAAGGTAAGTTGGTTACCTTTGACTGGCTGAGGGCAACCAACAATTCTCTTCCGACGTAGGGTCTGAAAGTGAATGCCCATCAACTATGAGCTGGGGAGTTGATCTCTCTCACTGTAGTTGACTTAAATGCTTCATCTTTAGACATGAAGTCTGGAAGCCTTTTTATTGCCATTTGCTAACTTGGAGTTGGGAGGTCTTTTGCCATCTACTGACTTGAGGCTACCAAAGCAGCTTGGGGCTGCTGAGGCCAGCTCGAGGGCTGCTGAGGCCAGCTCGGGGGTTGTTGAGACCGACTTGAGGGCTATTGAGACCACTCAGGGGCTGCTGAGACCGACTCGAGGGCTGCTGAGACCGCTCGAGGGTTGTTGAGACTAGCTCGAGGGTTTCTTCGGCCCGAGGGCTGCTGAGACTGACTCAAGGGCTGCTAAGACCGTCCCGCGGGCTACTGAGACCGTTTCGAGGGCTAGAGAGAGCGGCCAACACTGTTAACTGTGAGCTGGGAGTTGGTCTCTCTAGCTGTGAGCTGACTTTATCTTCTTGGCTGGTTGAAATTGACTAGCAATACATTTTAAGTATATAAGTTGAGTTAAGGTCTTACCCGATTAGCCATTGGCCATAGAGATAAAAAGGCTACTAAGGCAGAAATAAAGCCGCTACGGCTGCCATAAGGCCACGAGGTTGAAATAGAGCCGCTGAAGTTGAAATAAAATTAGATGGCACACTGGAGATCCTACTCAAGTGGCATGTTGTAAGCATCTCTCATGGATTCAGAAGATCCGTCTTCACTGCATGGAGAGACTGGACAATGAAGCAGCATGCCTGGAGCTCCTTTGTGGATTTCCTTTGGAGGAATTTGTCTCCTTCCGCCGAGTTGAATGCTTCAACATGTTAACGATCTGCCCCCAGGGAACTATGTTGACTGGAGGTGGAAGGTACCAGTGCCGTCGTTTCTGGGGCTTCATGATTGTGGTGCTTGTTGGTGAGCTTGAAGGTGCTCCTACTGCTTAATCTGCTAGGGATGCCTCCCAGAATAACTGCATAACTGGTAGAAGTCTGAGTGCGTGCCACCATGCGAAGGCTTGCAATTTAGTGTCATAGGGCTATCCTTCCTTTAGTGCTCTCTATGTGAAGTCAGCTTCGTCGGCGTGAATATATTTCTGTGCACGACTTAGGAGCTCAGCGTAGGAGCTAAAAGGTTTTTTGTCTAGTGAATAAGTGAAGCGGAAGGGGCAAAGTCCCTGCTTCAGGGCCAAAGTGGCCACAACATCGTTGAGGTAATAAACCTTCATGGCAACTGTCCTGAAACGGATCATAAAATCTTTTAGAGATTCTTTCTCCTTCTGTCTGATGGAGAACAAGCTATTTGCCATCCGAAAAATCCTCTGACAGGCATCAAAGCGCATCAAGAAAGTCCTTTCTAGCTATTTAAAAGAGTTGATGCTGTGCAGAGATAGGCAAGAATACCAAGTGCGTGCAGCTTTTCCCAGGATGGCCGAAAAAACTATACATAAAAGGGTATTAGTCATCCCTTGAATTTGCACGAAAGCCTTGTAGCTTTTGAGATGTTCAAGTGGATCCGTGGTGCCATCAAATGGATCCAACTGAGGAAGGCAGAATCTGGAAGGAATGGATTCCTCCATAATACGGCGAGTGAGGGGTAAATGAGTGTCGTAGTCCATCTTCAACTGATTGTTGATTCTCTAGCTGAGCTCCTCCAATCGCCGATGTTGCTTATCCAAGCATATCTCTACCTTGCAGTTGATACCCTCACCCGATGACTTAGAAGATGAGTAGGGGAAGGAGTAGTACGAATGGTGACATCCCCGCCCAGGCTCCTTTCAGTATCGCCACCTGGGAGAGGGACTGCTCAAACGTCGAGCAGGGGATTACGGTATCTTGAAAGCTTTACGGTGGTGGTGCTTAGGTGAAGCATGATGGTAGTGAGCCTCTCTTTGAGAAGATCTCCAATGGATGGATTGTTGGCTAACTGGTGCAACTATCACAGGTGATGTGACAGGCTTGGGCTGCTGCTGAGTGGCCACCGAGTGCTGCTCCTGTAGCTCATGAACTACTGCAAATAGGGCTTGAACTTGTTGATTGAGGATGGCCAATTGGTTAGGTAGAGCAGCTAAGGCTAGTAGTGAAGGAGAGCAGAGAGGATGGTCTTCTGCTGCTCAGTGCGATATGAATGCCCCTCGGTATGACTGGCGAGACCTCCAATGTTTGCGTCACCACCATGGCTGTATTAGAGGGGACAAAGGCTTACAACTCAGGGAGACAGAGCTCTCTTTCCTTTCGTGCGTTTTCTCTACTTGGCATGCCAATTTGATGCTGCCAGATCATCATCCTCGAACATCCGTGAGCATCCGGTCGCCTTCTTCCGCGTGCCAAGGATTCTCCAGCGAGTTTTTCGCATTTGGGAGCCTGCAAAAAGTTTTGAGACTGAAGATTCCGATGGGGAACCTTCGATGCTCAAGCCAGTGCTCTGGGCAACAGCCGTGAGCTTGAGAAAGCTCGAAAGAGAGAGAGGCTTATGGAAGAGCTCTCTGTAAGCAAGAATGAGCATTTAGGAGTGTTGTGAGTTATTATGGTTACCTGATCGGGGGTCCCTCTTACCCATTTTATTGATCTTTGGGCTATGTCTGGCTTGCTTCGGAAGCTTGGAGTCTCATGATGAATTATGACTTTTAGGGCTCATCTGGTTTGAGTGGTTGAGGCCTCATGATGAATGATGACTTTTGTGGATGGAATGTCAAGGCTGATGTTTGTAAGACTTGAGGTGCTACCACTTATCAGAGCATTTATGATGATGATAGCAATGGTAAGGCTTGCTTCTTAGTGGCATGTCAGAGCTGCAGGCTGTCCCATCAAAGTGGGTGGCTGCAGCTGGTTGGCAAACTTAGTCCTGTTAGGAGTGGGTGGCCATTACGATGTTCGCTAGGTGTGTCCTCCATGTCGTACGTCTGTCGTTCTTTGCGGTCAATAGTGAGGTCAGGCATGTGGGCCCCATAATGAATCCAACCCAGGTGGTCACTGGGGAGCTGCCTTGGTGGTTGCTGAAACTGACTTGGAGTCATGGAGAGTAGCTGGGGACATAGCCCGGGTTGCTGAGTTGGGTCCCACCCGGGTGGCCATCTCGGAGGTGCTTCTGGACATATGTGCGTAACTTATGGATCTAGGCACATAGTGACAGCCTTCACGTAATAATGGCAAGCCATTGGATGACTTCCATGCACGTGTCGTTTGGAATATCTTGACGTAGAATTGAATGTGGCGGAAGCCCCTCTTGAACCATCGGTTCTCCACGTTGTGGCATTCGAGCCCGGCACCAATAGAGGAGTGAATCCGAGCTGGAGTGGGTGCCGTGGAGGGCTTGTTGCTAGATGGGCTTGTTGCTGCCGAAAGCAGAGCCGAGATCCAGATCTAGGGGATGTCCATGGAAGGCCGAGAAGAAGCTGAAAGCAACCAAGCACAAGAGGCAAGAAAGGAGAGTCGAGAGGAGACTGGGAATCCGGAGGCGATCGAGATGAGTCAGAGGAGAAGATCAAGATGGAGCTCTTACAGATGGAGTCAGAGCCTTTATTGCCTCGTGATGGAGCCGTTCGAAGTTGGGAGTTGGGAGTTAGTGCCAAAATCCGAGAGCAACTGGAACAGAATCCGAAGGAGGTCCTTGGCTCGGTTTGACTCTTGGGTGCAGCAGAGAGAAAGAGAGAGAGGGAAGATGGAGTCAATAGTCAAAGCCTTTTGTCCCCATCTCCCACTTGTATTAATAGCACCAGCACCTCTTGGCATACCACCATAAGGAATTAAAACGCCCATAAATGTTTGAAGTGACTAAGAGTTATGATGCTCATAAATGCCCAATGTCTCAAGTTTGTCCATCCTGGGAGTTACTCTACCACCTATGCCTTTCCAGGAACTCGATGCTCCTGGAGACGGGTTGCTGGTCTCCTAAAGCGGACAACTCCGTTGGCTGAGTAGAAGAGGCCGAGTAGAGCAGCGAGGCCATCTAGGATGGAGCCCGCCTAGGATGGAGCTGCTTAGAAGACCGCCTAGGAAGGTCGCCTAGGATGGGGCTGCCTAGGAAGGCCGACGAGGATGGACCGACTTGCCGAGGCCAAGCCCAGATGTGGTCATTGTAGCCCATGGGGTCCACTGGCCCCATCAGATACATTTCGGTAATGGCAGTAACATTAAGCTTATTCGATTATTTTTGCAAAACATAATTATAAGGTTACACATAAAGTTCAGCGGGAGATTGTTGAATTATTAATCCAACATTGGGCTTATGTGTGAAATAATTATGTATTGCGGGCTATCAAATAAGGTTAAGCCCAATTAAAAGTGATCTCCTAAGGATTTAGTGATTTGGGTGATAAGGTGTGGGCCTTTAATGTGTAGAGACCTCAGAGGTTATTTCTATTTTTATGATGGGCTAAAATAGAAATACTAAAAGATAATGATGAAATTATCTATATATAGTGGTTATGGTCCCTGGATCCCTGGATCGCACGTACGACTCTCTTCTTTGAATCCCATCATTAGAAAAAAAATCCTAAAGAAAATTCTAAAGGGCTCTATGTGAGTATGTGGTAATCTGAAAGGCCAACCGCATGATTTTGAAGAGCAATCAAGCAATATGAATTTAAGTACCCTTTCGTTATGGTTTATGCATTCTTGATGATTAAACATTAATGATTCTTAAGTTTCAAGACGATGATTTTCAACAAAGGTTTAGATTTAATTTCGAATAGTGAATACTGTGGCTTGTGATATTATACTTTTATATTTTGTTGTTAGAAACGATGATTTTCAACAAAGGTTTAGATTTAATTTCGAATAGTGAATACTGTGGCTTGTGATATTATACTTTTATATTTTGTTGTTAGAAACTGTTCCGCTCGTATTATGCAGTATTTTGAGCACATTGATGTTGGATCTTGGTTTGTGGATCACTTCATTGCACAATTTATTTCAACCCTCTGACATCGTGTGAAGGGTGTTAAGAAGCCTGATATTATTGTCTGCATCACCCTCCAAAATTTGCACTTGTAGCTCCTTTGGAGCCAAAAGTCCTTTTTTTTTTTTTTCTTTTCTTTCCTACAAAAATACATGTTTCTGCTTCACGGACATCCAGGCCTCATGGGGAGTTCCACCTTGATATACTAGCGAGAGACCAGAGAATGAATGACTGCCTTCATCGGTGTCCGCATAGGCCAAGAGACACTTTGAATGACATACGACGGACATCGCTAAGTGAGGAAGATATGAGGTATTAGAAAGCACCAAACAAAATTTACATCCTATGCATTCAAGCAAAGGTGTCAGGCGGGCCCAGCCATGGAGTTTGGGCCGGACTATGCTTACTGGTCCAGCGGGCCAGTCCGTAGACTTTTGATTTTTAAAATTAAGTTTATAAAAATTAACTAAAAAAATGTAAAAATATATGAACGGATTGGATTGGTATGGAGTGCCGCGTTTCCAACCCCTTTAGCACCTTTACATTAGTCAGAGCTTTTCGTTCAGGTAATCATGGTGATTCAACGTGATGCCTAATCTCCTTTGAACCGATTCTCTCTTAGCACATACTTTTTTTTTTTTTATCATAGTCAATTTTTTCTTAATGATATGACACCATTACACATTCGATTTCAAACTTCTCCCCTATCAGGTGTTTTTGGATGGACCATCCATGCAAACGTTTCCTCAAATCAGATTTCGCCAATTTTTTTCCTAAATTCTATATGTGGAATGAATTATTATCCTATTATATTATATTTAAGAAATAGTTTAAGTTTTTTTTTTTTTTTGGACTAGTGAGCTGTAAGCAATTATAGTTATTCCGTGGAGACGACGGAGTCCTCCGCATTTGGGAGGGCTGCACGATGCTCAGAATTGATTCTCCTCCACCTGTCCATCCCCTCCAAGAAAGCCCCTATCCGAAATGCGTCCCAATCCTTGCAACGAAGAGCGCACTTTGGGCCCTTGCGTTTGTAGTTTGTGCATATATCCGACAGCCCGCACCCCTCGTTGAACGTCTAAGCGTGATCCGCTTCTCAAAGTCGAATCCTCCCATATCTCCTCAACCATGGGGGAAGCGTCGCGTGCCACCCATCTTTCTCTTGCCATCGAAGAAGCCAATGGCTTCCCTCCCAAGGACACGGCCGTCGCCGATGCGGGCGCCGCCTTCGTGCTCGAGTCCAAAGGTTCGCAACTTCACATGCCGTTGGACTAATAAGCTCCGCCGTGGTGCAATTTGAACTCCTAAAAAAATTGCACCTCTGTTTTCTGGAAAAATTTCTTCTGCAGGGACTTGGTGGCATGCCGGCTTTCATCTCACGACGGCCATCGTCGGTCCGACGATACTAACGTTGCCATACGCTTTAAGGGGCATGGGATGGATCTTAGGGCTGGTGTCGCTCACAACCACGGCTGCCGTCACGTTCTATGCCTATCTTCTCATGTCGAAGGTTCTCGATCACTGCGAGAGGCAAGGCCGCCGGCATATTCGTTTCCGTGAACTCGCTTCCGATGTTTTGGGTACGTAACAACGTAACATCCAATTCACGTTTCTTTCAATTGAGTCTTCCCCATTCTACAGTTTTTTAAATTTTGAAACCCTGATTTCACTCGTTCAAAAGAATTTGAATTCTGACAACGGATATTTCGGACGACTAGTGACTGAAATTAGGAATTTATTGTTTTGTTTTGGTAAAAGTTATCAGATTTTCTTCTGAATCTCAGATAAAATCACAACTTCGAATTCTGGCAACCAGGGCTGATCCATTCCTTAGTGTTATAGGTTCCGGGTGGATGTTCTACTTTGTTGTGTGCGTGCAAACAACCATCAATACTGGAGTTGGGATTGGGTCCATATTGCTTGCAGGGCAATGCCTCAAGGTAGGTTTCAGCAAACCGTAGGTGGGCCAGCCAAGTTCGGTTCCCACAAATTCTGTTCGCTATTGCTTTGATTGTTTTCTCTCTTTGGCGTGTTGAGATCAAAAACCAAGTCGGAAAGCATGCCTGATGACATAAATTCGTTCTGGCTCCTTTTCTTTTCCAGTAATATCTTCTCTGTTTCAATCCACAATTGCTACATATTTCTGTTTCCATGTTGCAAATGGAAGGAGTGCTTATTGTCTAATTGAAAAAAAAAAAAAAGGAAACTTGACGGAGTCGTAGCATGCAAACACTTGAATTGCTATTCAAAACTCGTTGACATTGTTTGGATTGGTCATCACACAATAGCTAGGTATGTCACTATGTTATGTCTGAGTACAACCATTCATTCTAATTTAATTTATGCTTCAAGAGATGGGAAGTCAATGAGTTTGCACAGCACTATAAAATGGAAGGAAGGCCTTCCAAGAAATGAAAATTGTAGCATAGATGCCCCTGGTTTTACAGGCCAGGGCAACCGTATAGCCTGTGCAAATGAATCCGCTTTGCTTTCAGCTGATAGGTAACATCACTTGCTAGCAGTAATTATGGGCGGTTGTCATTGTATCCTACTATATCGAAGGTGATCAACTTCAGAGTCATATAGAAGCATCCTTGGTTTTACTTCAGAGTATACTTTTAAGGAATAAATCAGCTAGCTGAAATTTAACCACACTAACTTCTAAAAATGTTCACAAAGTGAAAAGTAAAATTGTATGAAAATGAAACGTAGGAGAATTTTCACAAGCAAGAACAACCATCACAGTTTTTTCAGCTAAGAGTAGCTATCAACAACAACCCACTGGTATTACCTGATGTGAACAGCTGAATGAAATAAAATGTCCAACTCAAATATAGATTTCATTTGTATCATTTTCTCTTTGATATTTGGATTGAAGTTAAGTCAGGTTCATATATTATTTGGTCACCCATTGTTCTCTTTCTCTAATTTTGGCCCTGATTTTCCTGGTGAATCATGGTGAATTCTTATGAAAACTTTCAATGGCAAATTTTGTTGATTAACCTTATTATTAACAGGGGTGTCACTATTGTCATCATCGGAATTATTATTATTTAGTAAAGAAAATGTTTAACTAACAAATCCCTTATTATATTTTTAATTGCTGTCTTCTTCTTTGGTTCACGCTGACCTGATTGGCTGTTAAATCCATCACAAGGGGCCTGTAAGAACTATGTAATTTTTATGAAAATAAACTTTCACATCAAGTAGACCAACTTCGATAGGATATTAATCAGCCTAATTGAACACCAGATTAAATGATAAAATAACTTGAAATTATAAGGAAACCTTACTGAATTTAAATATCAGGCAACAAAGCCACACATAATAATTGAGATAAGGCTCCTTGGTTGGTTATGCTTATTGTTTTGTCTAACGTACATGTATCGATTATTTTGTAGCTTAATTTCAAAAGAAACATGCCAAATGTCTTTTACGTCCTAACATGTTTCACTTTATCTTTGGTCACTTCTGCTGGGAATTTGGGCTCATCGTGTTGATTGGAGAAGATCATGTACTCAGACGTTTATCCTGATGGCCAGCTAAAATTATATCATTTCATCATGATGGTTGCAACAGTGCTGATCCTCCTTTCTCAGCTGCCATCTTTCCACTCTCTCCGTTACATCAACCTGGCCTCGCTTATTTTTATCTTGTGCTACACTTTGCTCATGGTCATTGGCTGCATTCATGCAGGTTCTGAGTCTATCTAACCTCCTTTTCTTCCTCCTCTGTCTTTTACTTTTTTAAATACAGAAGGTCATATCCCTTAAATAATGGAACATAACATGGTGGATGCAGTGATCGCAATTGTTTTCAACCTGGTTAGTGCCCGCATCAATTCTTGACCTCTGGATAACAGGAATTGGATTCCTTATTTTGATAAGGCATACTTTATTCTGATATGTAAACTTTTTCTTCTTTCTTTCTTTGTCTTTTTTTTTTTTTGAGAAAAATAGAGTGGCAGTTCCACCATCCTGGACCTAACTTGGGGACTCTTTGCGGTAAAAGTGCTAGTCTCCATAAAGTTTTGAGTTGAAATGATAACAATATTAGAAGCAATAATTTATCTGGAGCTAATAATAGGATTAGATTCTAAAGGATGAGTGAGAACTTTGAGAAAGAATGTATTGATTCTGATACCACTACATCAGAATGCAAGTTTTTGAGCCATCTGAGATAATAGTTAAATATTGACATGATATCTGTAGCATACGCCAAAGGATCAACCTGAGTGCTTGCCTTCTCGAGTAGCTGGGAAGTCTCACACTTTTATAATGAAACTGTTGTTCCCAAATCACCTCCTTGAACGTCGGGCGAGGATGGGGATCCAAAGGACAATGAGGGCGAAACTGCGAATCTTCAAACACCTCCTTCTTAGGCGGGAACTTGCAAGAAAGTTCTCGGAGACCGGTTGCTCCGGTGAGGACCCTTCAACGCTCAAGTGAGTAATTTGGAAAACAGTGATGAATCGTGGACTAAAAGACTTAGTTGAAACTTGGGATTCAGATCCCTTCTCTCGTTATGAGCGAAGGTTCTTATACCTATTCGGAAGTCCCTCATACCCACTTTTGGAAGGTTATTGATTCTGAGACGTTATCGTCTGGCAAGGGATAGGTGGCAAGGCTAATAGGGACAGGTCGCAACTACCTCTGAGCTTGTTAGGGGTAGCCTGTCGTCCCTCCTCTCTTGGCGCAGCACCGCAGTTAGCAGGTAGGCCTGGTCTTGTCGGACGTGCGCCACAACTGGCAGTGGCCACGGGGGCCACGTGCAGTTGCAGGTGGTAGGTGGGCCACGTGGCGGTTGTAGACATCAGGTGGGCCACACAGGGCCAAGAGTACTGGGCTGGACCCGACTCTGGGGTCGGTCCCAGATGGCCGACTCTGGAGTTGCTCTCGGATAGCCTGACTCTAGAGTTGGGAGTTTGGGAACCCTTACTGAAGGGTTCCACCCATCTTCCTCTCATCTTCATCAGTTACTTTGTCTGTTAGTCCTGATATGGCTTGATCAGCCACATCAGATGCCCTCCCGCTCCTGAGCTGGCGGGGTTACACCTTCCGTCCATTGAAAGGGGCATACAATTATTTGGTGGCTGATCCCTATGGGCCCCTAACCGCAGAGAGGGGCATGTGTCCCCAAGGAGCGACACCTCTTCAATGCGGAAGGCATGGGGTACTGCAACGTTGTCGGTCTTTGCACATACCCGCCTCGCTCCTTGGTCATTTCCGTGAAAGGTTGCAGGCGTCGAAGATCTATAGTTCCTGGGAAGAAGATAAATACCTCCAGAATCCACAAAGGAGAGGCTTCGTCAGATTCCTCCTTATCTCTCGGGTCCTCGGAGACGAAGAGATAGCTAAAGGAGTGGGCCGTTTGGACGGCAAGTGGTAGCGCTCTTGCTGCTCTTACTTAACGAGCTTGGGCTCAAGGCCCCTCTTGCTGATGAGTTTCAGTCTTTCAGTCTTTGGTGCCGACCTGGAGCTGGTCTTGGGTGCGGTCGGTCTTGGAGCCGGTCTTTGGTGCCAACCTGGGTCGGTCTTTGAGTGCCGTGCTGGAGTCGTCTTTGAGTACCGACCTGGGTCGGTCTTTGGTGTCGGCCTGAAGACGGTCTTTGGGCCAGTCTTTGGTGCCGACCTGGAGCTGATCTTTGAGTGCTGACGCTGGAGAGCGGTCTTTGAGTACCGGCTTGGAGCTGGTCTTTGGGCACCAGCCTGGAGCCGGTCTTTGGGTGCCGGCCTAGAGCCGGTCTTTGAGTGCCGACGCTGGAGTCGGTCTTTGAGTGCCAACCTGGAGCCGGTCTTTGGGAGCCGGTCTAAAGCCGGTCTTTGGTGCGACCTAGGTCAGTCTTTGAGTGTCGACGCTGGAGTCGATCTTTGGTGCTAGCCTGGAGCCGGTCTTTGAGTGCCGACGCTGGAGTCGGTCTTTGAGTGCCGACCTGGAGTCGATCTTTGGGTGCCGGTCTTGGAGCCGGTCTTTGGGTGCTGACACTAGAGTCAGTCTTTGAGTGCTGACGCTAGAGTCAGTCTTTGAGTGTCAGCCTAGAGCCGGTCTTTAGGTGCCGGTTTGGAGCCGATCTTTGGCGTTGAGAGAGAAAGATACTCAAACATATCTTCATTAGCTGAAAGAATGAGATGCTCAAATTTTATAGTCAGTTAATTGTATACATTACTAGTAGTACCGATGAAGGTTGTCCGCATTCTAGGTGCGAGGGAGTGGCTTCCTATTGTGTCCTTCGATCCAGTACGCTCCGCGATTGAGGGCTTCGGCGACTAGGTAGGGCCCTTCCTAGTTTGGCGATAGTTTGCCCCCCTCCGTGGGCTTTGAGACCTCGGCTCGTATGAGGACCAAGTCTCCGGAAAGGAATGCCCTGGGTCGAACTCGGGTGTTGTAGTACCTTGCGGTCCTTTGGCGGTAGGTGGCCATCTTGAGTCGCGCCCGGTCGTGCGCCTCCTCAACGACGTTGAGATTGGCCTATAGCTGACTCGGATTGTCTTCGTTGTATGACTCTACCCGAGGACTGGGAACGCCGATCTCCGGGATGACGGCTTCGACCCGAACACGAGGCTGAAGGAAGTCTCTCCGTGGAAGTCCGTGGCATCGTGTGGTATGCCCATAGCACATTCAAGAGCTCCTCCACCCATCTTCCTTTAAAGTCATCCAGACGCGCCCTGAGCCCCTAGAGGATGGTTCGGTTTGTGACCTGGCCGCTCTATTCGTCTGCGGATGATGACGGAAGTGAACCATTGGCAAATGCCCAGCTCGATGCAAAATTCTCTGAAGGGGGCGCTGTCGAACTGCCGACCATTATTGTGACAAGGGTGTGGGGCAGCCCAAATCGACAGATATTTCCAAAAGAAAGATCTCACCTTGCTCTCGGTGATCTTGGCGAGTGCCTCGGCTTCTACCACTTGGTGAAGTGGTCGATCGGACGAGTAGGAACTTTCTCTGACTGGAGCTTGGGGGGAATCGTCCTAGGATGTCCATTCTCCATTGGGCGAAGGGCCATGGAGCCGATAGAGGGCTTAGTTGGAAAGTTGGCTGTTGTTGGATGTTAGCATGTCACTGACAGCTATCACACTTCCGCACTAGCTCAGCAGCGTCTTCTCTCATGGTAAGCTAATAGTACCCTTGGCGCAAGGCCTTGTACGCTAGCGCTTTGCTCCCTAGGTGATTCCCGCAAATGCCCTTATGGATCTCGCGGAGGATGTAGTCGGGATCTGCAGGGCCAATACACTTGAGGAGGGGGTGAGAGAAAGACCTTCGGTACACAGCTATCCATCGAGCACAGGAACTTGGAAGCTCGCCATTTGAGCAGCTTGGCCTCCACAGGGTCAGCAGAAAGAGTACCATCGATGAGTTATCGAACGTACACGTCCACCCAGGTGAACTCTTGGTTGACTGTAGGGCTTCCTTCACTGCATCAACGCTTGGGGCTTCCAAATGCTCCACATAAGTTCTCCCGAAAGCTCCGTCGGCCGAAGTAGCCAACGGGATAGGGCATCGGCTCTAGCGTTCTTGCCCCTGTGAATGTAGCTGACACTAAAGTGAGTAAGATGAGGTCTGTGATTGGACCTTACTCAGATAGCGGACATGATGGAGTCCCGGGCCTCGTACTCTCCAGCAATTTGCCTGGAGATGAGCTGAGAATCGGTGAAGGCTCTGAGGTACTTTACTCCAAGCTCCTTGGTGAGCTTTATTTCTGCCAGCAAGGCTTGTATTCGGCTTGATTGTTGGTGGCTGCGAAGAGGAATCGAAGGGCATACTACACCCATTCCCTTCGGGCTCGAGAGGATGAGGTCAGCTCCACTTTCTTGAGAATTCGATGCGCCATCCATGTAGAGGATCCAATCTTCCCTCCCCGCCTCAGGCGTAGCATCTGAGGGTGCCAAGTGGGGCTCCTCTGACAGCTCTCCGGTCCAAGTGCACTCGATCAGGAAGTCCGCCAAGACTTGGGACATCATGGCCGACCTCGGTCGGAATGACAGGTCGAACTTCCTAGCTTGACAACCCATTTTGCCAACTGGCCAAGGTATCAGAATTGGATAAAATCGCCCTGAGTGGCTAGTCCGTGAGCACCATGATTGGGTGGGCTTGAAAGTAGGACCTAAGACATTGAGCAGAGACGATCATGCGAAAATAATCTTTTTGTTTTGGAATACCTGGTCTCCACATCATGAAGCACTTTGCTGGTGTAGTAGACGGCCTTTGTGTCCCATCGGCGTCGATGCGAATGAGTACGGAACTGACCGCCTCGGGGGATGCCGCGAGTTAGAGGAAGAGTTCTCTCCTTCTTCGGCTTGGACAGCAACGTGGAGTTGACAGGAACTCTTTCAATCCTTGAAGGCTCTCTGGTACTTCTTTGTCAACTCAAAGCCGTTGACCTTGTGCAAGACTTTGAAGAAAGGCAGGCACCTCTCCGCTGACTCCGAGAGAAAGCGGCTTAGGGCTGCCACCCTTCCGATGAGCCGTTACACTTCCTTCTTGCTAGCCGGTGGCCTCATGTCGATGATGGCGCTGATCTTTTTTGGATTAGCCTCGATTCCCCGTTGCATTACCATAAAGCCTAGGAACTTGCCTGTCGTGACTCCGAAGTTACACTTCTGTGGGTTCAGCTTATCTGGTAGTGGCGAAGATTGCGAAGGTTTCTGCTAGATCAACAACATGGTCGTCGGTGCAGACACTTTTGGTAAGCATGTCGTCTACGTACACCTCCTTACGCCCGATCTAGTCTTGAAGATCTTATTCATCAGTCTCTGATACGTGGCCTCTGCATTCTTCAGCCCGAAGGGCATTACCTTGTAGCAGTAGACACCCTTTTCGGTCACAAAGGAAGTGGCCTCCTCGTCCGTCGAGTCTATCTTTATCTGGTTGTACCCGAGAAGGCATCCATGAAGCTGAGCGTCTCATGCCGGACGTGGTATCCATCAACTGGTCAATTCTGGGCAGCAGGAAGCTGTCTTTGGGGCATCCTTTGTTGAGGTCGGTGAAGTCGACGCACATTCTCCATCTCCCATTGGCCTTACGAACCATCACCACGTTGGCCAGCCAGTCGGGTAATGTGCCTACGGATGTGGCCGGCGGCGATTAGCTTACGGACCTCCTCATCGATGGCCCTCTGCCGCTCAGGGGCGAAGCTCCGCTTCTTCTATCGGACTGGCCGGCACCTTGGGTGATGTTGAGTTTGTGAGTGATCACCTCTGTCGGTATGCCTAGCATATCTGATGCTGACCAAGCGAAGACGTCCAAGTTGGCCCGTAGGAAGGCGAGGAGTCGGTCCCTTGCCTCCTCGTAGAAGTGCCCTAACTCGGACCGTCTTCATTAGGTCCTCCCCTAGCGAAAAGGTCAACAAGTGCTCGGTCGGTTTCCTCTCCTCTCCGAGTCTTGGGATCAAGTAGCTCGGCCACTGGCGGAGCAAACTCCTCCTGGGGATTGGGAGCCATGTGACAACAGAGTGATACTGGGCTCTGCTCCCCACACATCTTCGATTCCTCCAATGGTGGGAAATCTTACAAGTAGCCTCTTGGTGGAGATGATGGCGTTAGGAGGTTCAAGCAGGGTCTTGCGAGGATGGCATTGTAGGCTAGGGGGACTCAGACGACCAGGAACTTCATGAAGACCGTGTTTTAGCACGGCGATGTCCCAGCCATGACCGGAAGGGTGATCTCTCTTCACCCTCACAGAGTCTTCAGTGAAGCCCATCAGGGGCATGGTCAACGACCGCAGGGAGTCAGCGGACAAGCTCATTCGAACAAAAGCATCGTAACTGAGAACGTCGACTGAGATTCCACTGTCAAAAAGAATTCTCTTTACAGGGTGTTTCGCAATCGTCATAGACACGACGATGCTGTCATCATTAGGATTGTCTACCCCTCTAAGTCCTTTAGAGAAGGGATTACAGTATCTACTCCCTTATCCCCTTGTGGCTCTTGGAACTGCCGCCTGCCCCTAGAAAATCATGGCCATCATTTCTCAGTTGGGGCATTGTTGATGCTGACCTAGGTAGGCGGAGGTGCCAACGGGTCCGGCGCAGTTGGGTTCCTCCTTTGGATGAACTTTTCCAAGTACCCCACTGGATGAGGTCCTCGATGCCCTCTTCAGCTTACGGCAATCCTCGTATCGTGGCCATGATCCCGGTGAAAGCGACAGTAGAGACTCTTGTCGCGAGGAGTTCCTGGCTTCATGGGGATGGGATGCTTGAGGTAGGACTCGCCATCGATCTCCATTAAGATGTGGAATATTGGGATGAGCAGAGGGGTGAAGTGCTCCCCTCTGGGAACGAGAGTCTGGGGACGGTTTCAGTCGGCGGGGAGGCTAAGGTCTCATGGGATGAGCCCCATTGGGCTCCAGACGGGCTTGCTTCTTGCTGAGCCCTCCCTCAGCCTCCCTCTGGGAAAAGTCCGACTCGTCGGTGGATGTACTTCTGTGCGCAGCTCAGTAGTTGGTGTAGGAACCGGAAGGCTTTTTGTCGAGGAGTAAGCGAAGCGGGAAGGGTAGAGCCCTCGCTTCAAGGCCAAGGTGGCCACTGAGTTGTCGGGGTTGTAGACTTCGAGTGTGACTTCCTTGAACCGGGCTACGAAGTCCCTCAGTGACTTGCCACTCTTCTGCTGGATGGTGAACAGCTGTCGGCCATCCGAGGGATCTTCCGATATGCATTGAAGTGCCAGAAGACCATCTCCAGCTGCTGGAAGGAGTTGATGCTGTGCGGCGGTAAATGAGAGTACTAGGCACGCGCAACCTTCCGAAGGGTGGCCGAAAAGGCGATGAAGAGGAGGAAGTCGGTCGCCCCTGGACTTGCATGAGGACCTTGTAACTTTTCAAATGGTCCAGAGGGTCGATGATACCATTATAGGGGTCCAGCTGAGGGAGACGGAATTGATTCGAGATCGGTTCCTCTATGATACAGTGAGATAGCGGGGGGCGGCTATCATAGTCCACCTCCGGCTAATTGGTATCCTGCGGCTGAGCTCCTCCAGCCGCTGGTTGTACTCATCAAACGCCGTTTGGCTCGGCGAGCGATCCGACCATCGAAGACCCCTCCCTTGAAGATACCGAGGACGGGGAGGGGTGGTGCCGATGATGATGCCCTTGCTCAGCCTCCTTCCTGTACCGCCGCTTATGGGAATTGTCAGAATGGCGAGGAAGACCGAGGCCTCTTAAAGGTCCTCCGGCGGTGATGCTTGGGCGAGGTGCGACGGGTAAGCCTCCCTCTAAGGGGATTTCCCACGAGTTGATTGCTGACTAGGCTGATCGGCCCCCATGCCCGGCAAGGGCGACCTTGGGCGCTGCTATGCGGTCGTCAGTTGTTGCAGCTCATGAACCGCCGCCATAAGCGATTGGACTTGTAGAGCGAGGGTGATGATCCGATCGTCCTGAGGTGGTGGCGAAGGAGGAGTAGGGAGGTTGGCCTGGGGAGCAGGGAGACCGGCCTCCGGCTGCTCAGGCCCTTGACGATGCCCTCCGGCGACCGGTGGATATCTCCTATGCGCGCATCACCACCATTTCTTCGCTCTCCCTCGGGAAGTAGAGGTATGCAGCTGGTTGTTTTGAAGCTTTCTATCTCTTCGTTCCTCTTTCCTTCCTGGCGCGCCAATTTATTGTCGCCAAATCACCTCCTCGAATGTCGAGCGAGGATGAGGATCCAAAGGATGATGAGGGCGAAGCTGAGAATCTTCAAACACCTCCTCCTTAGGCAGAAATCCTGCAAGAAAGTCCCCTGGGACTGGTTGCTTCGGTGAGGACCCTCCGACGCTCAAGTGAGTAACTTGAAAAACAGTGATAAATCGTGGACTAAAAGACTTAGCTGAAACTTGGAGTTCAGATCCCTTCTCTCGTTATGAGCGAAGGTTCTTATATCTGTTTAGAAGTACCTCTTACCCACTTTTGGAAGGTTGTTGATTCGAGACGTCATCGTCTAGCAAGGGATAGGCGGCAAGGCCGATAGGGACAGGTCGCAACTACCTCTGAGCTTGTCAGGGGTAGCATGTTGTCCCCCCTCTCCTGGCGCAGCACCACAATCGGTAGGTAGGCTGATCTTGTCGGGCATGCACCACAACTGGCAGTGGCCACGGGGGCCACATGCAGTTGCAGGTGGTAGGTGGGCCATATGGCGGTTGTAGGCGTCAGGTGAGCCACGCAGGGGCCGAGAGTACTGGGCTGGACCCAACTCTGGGGTCGGGACTGGATGGCCGGGCTGACTCTGGAGTTGGAATCTGGGAACCCTTGCTGAAGGGTTCCACCCATCTTCCTCTCGTCTCCGTCAGTCATTTGTCCATTAGTCCTGACGTGGCTTGATCAGCCACATTGGAAACATATATGGATGGATAGCAGCTTTGTGGCCTTGCCTAAGCATGAAAAATGAGATACTTGAATTGTGAGTTCATTGAAATCGAATTCTAACCATAATATTGTGGGGCTGGTTTGGTTGTCAATTTTGCCAAAATATGTACTGCAAAACCTAAAATGACTGAGTTTTATAAAAACACTTGTCTAATTACTTTCCATAGGAAGGTTTTTTTGTAAAAATTGATAGATCATAAAAGCTGACCCATGAATCTTTTGAAAAACATCTCTGCCTTAATAAATAAAATAAAATAAAACTTATGCAGACAGCCAATCCGCTACTGGGTAAATTATGATCATCTTCCCTTACAAGTTATGACCTCTCTGCTCAGATAGGTTCTGGGTTTGAATAAGGGATGGTATATCTCCAAGTATTGCGACCTAGATAATTATAGCGTAGATGAGTCCCATTTCCTTTTTCCTAAAAGTTTTATGGATTATTTTATGTGTGTGCGTGTGTTATAAAACAAGTTGTAATCTACTTTATAATCAATAGGTTACTCTAATAATGCACCTCCAAAGGACTATTCACTGGCATCATCCAAGGCTGAGCGAACCTTCAATGCCTTCACATCCATTTCAATCTTGGCTTCTGTTCTTGGCAATGGTATCTTGCCAGAAATTCAGGTGACGCCTGCTAATGTTATTGTCTGAGACTTGATTTGATTGAGCTTCACATGATAACCATCTCAGGGCATTTGCAGGCTACATTGGCACCTCCGGCCACTGGGAAGATGGTGAAAGCGCTAATCCTATGTTATTCTGTTATATTGGTGACATTCTACTCAGCTGCAGTGTCCGGATACTGGGCATTTGGGAATAAAGTTAGCTCGAACGTCCTCAAGAGTCTAATGCCAGACGCTGGACCTTCTCTGGTTCCTACATGGCTGCTAGGACTTGCAGTTATCTTTGTACTACTCCAATTGTTCGCAATTGGCTTGGTAAGCATCTGACAGCTGCATGCAAATTCCAAAAAAAAAAAAAAGTGTTCTATTAAGGTGTTGTTCAGAGGTTTTCAGATCCAAAATCAGGTTTCTTACGTTCTTCCCTGTTTTATGTATTAAATTTTAATATTATGCAAGTCTTTTTTCCTTTTTAAATGATATAAATGGTCAATGGGGGAGTAGATGAAATGAGAAGATTAATGGCAGAGCAGGATAAAAACATCACGTTTTTGTAAGTCTTGTAAAGCTGTAGGTATTTCACTGATTTTGATGCACCCAGACTTATGATTCAGAGGAAAGAAAACACTATGACAAAGCGGTTGAATAAGTTTTTGACCAACATGTTTAGCATATTTCGTTCAGTATTGTAAACCTGATAAACCACAGTAAATAACATGTTCTACTAGAGTCTTCTGAAAATATACAAATAGAAAGAGAAACATACGCTTGAAAATTTTAAAAAATTGGTGATTTCTTGACATGATATTCATCCATCTCATTTGCCGAAAACACCTTCATTTTTCTTTGGTGGCAATTAATTCTATTGCAGCAGGCTTGGCAAGGCACTACTTGGGTTCCATGAGCAACATCTCCGTTGACTTGTGGGAAAAGTTTTTGCGCATTGCGCGCGCGTGTAGAACTTTCACACTGCGCACAGTGATTGACCGTGCGCGCGTGTGGCCGCGCTGCGCATGCACCAATAGCATTCTTATCCTTTCCACACCGTATGCACGGCTATGCGCGGGCAATCAATCACCGCGTAGTTCACACGTTCCTGCACCGCATGCGGTGTAGATAGAGTTTTTCTTGACTTGTGAGCATCCTTACAATGTCAATGGTTTAAGCTAGGTCTAGGCCTAGGTGAAGTTTGTGGCCCATTAATTATAATTTTGGGTCTGGCTTAGACTACTGGCCTGGGATAAATTATTTGGATTTTGGGTGTTTCGAATATTTTAGTTATTGATATGAAGTATGAACTTATCAGCCGATTTGATCAAAAGATTCAAAACTTCAGGTCTACTCCCAAGTAGCTTATGAGATCATGGAGAAGACATCAGCCGATGTGAACCAAGGGAAGTTCTCCAGAAGGAACCTGGTCCCCAGAATAATCCTTCGAACCCTGTACATGTCTTTTTGCGCATTCATGGCTGCATTGCTTCCCTTCTTTGGTGATATCCTCGGAGTCGTAGGTGCCATCGGTTTCATTCCACTTGATTTTATACTCCCTATGCTTCTCTACAACATGGCTCTCCGCCCTCCAAGAAGCTCTCTCATTCGCTGGTTCAACATCGCCATCATGGCGGTCTTCACTGGAGTAGGGATCATGGGAGCATTTTCCTCCACAAGGAAGCTGATTCTTGATGCCAGCCAATTCAAGCTCTTCAGTAATGATGTGGTGGATTGATCCATCTTTAGAGGCCTCCTATTTGTATGCCTGCCGACCTTTGGAACTCTATGGTTAACCCATGCAGCAGTTGTAAGCGAACTCAAGTTTTTAGATATATAGCTGCATGGTTATCTTATTAATTTCCAGGCATCAATCGAGCCAACTGGATCAATAGAGATTGCAGCAAGTAAACGACCGAGCAGCTGATACGCCCTTTTTATTTTGTTCTTCTCTTTCTTCTGGTCGCCAGTATTTTAAGCTTGGAACCCATAACTAAAGGGTAATTGCTGTTGCTATCTTTAATTTATCAGAACAGTGGATCATCGTCCTCGACAATTTCCTACAACTTTGGTCTGTGAAATGTTTTGATAGGTCAGATAAAAAATCTAATAAATACGACGTCATGGATTATAATTGCACAGATATTTGCAGGGTACCCAATTATCATAACATTTTTCATCGGGGCTGAAGCGTTCAATATCAAAAGGGAGTGGTTTATTGCTAAATGATGTCACTCTCTACTCTTAGAATAATTTGGCAGATAAGATGATGGCTGTCGTAACCAAGTGATTTTGAATGCTTCAACCATTAAAAAATCATAAACAATTTCAAGCTGATCGATGAACTCAGTGCTTACCAACCGGAACGAGAAAACTATTTTTACAAGTATAACGATTTACACTCTCTCAAAGTCAGAACTTGACAAAACGAGATGTCAATGTCCAGTGTGCATCATTGGATTATGTGCCCCAAGTTGACCAAAATGATTTTTTTTTTTAACGCCATCAATCTCTAGCCCTGTAAGATGCTCCTTTTTTTATTCAGGATTTAGATTTTAAAGCATCGGACTGATTCAGCTATTTAATAGCTGTCATCTTCAAATGGATGGATAACGTCACCATGCGTTTGTCTTTTTGCCTCTTCTCAAAGTTATCCGGGCCAAGTGTGGCAAAGCTCGTAGAGGTTATAAAGCGAAGGAAAAGGCTTATCCCATTCGGTGCAGCAGAATTATATTATATTATTATTATTATATATATATAATATTTTTTAAAAAATATTAAAAAAATTATGATATTTTAGTTTTAAACTTAGTAGTTATAAAATTAAAATAATCATTCCGAAAGTAAAAAAAAAATAACATCCTAAACTTACAACATTGTAATTATAAAATTATAACACCCATTCAGAATTTATATATAAATTTCAAAAAAAAAAAGCTGAACATATATTAATGCACGTCAAGTCAAAATTTAAGATGACAATGCTTCCGTTTTAAACTTACGACACCGTAATTGTAAAATTAAGATACCCTTTAAAAAAGTCAAAAAAAATTACGAATTTTTTTTTTGAAATTTGTGTACAGACACATTTTCTGAGTGGGCATTGTAATTTTATAACTACAAATTTACAACTGGGATGTCGTAATTTTTGTTTCGCTTTGTGAACGAATGTCTTAGTTTTATAACTACACTATCGTAAGTTTAAAACTGGGGTATCATAATTTTTTTTTTTTTTTTGCTTTCTGAACGGGTGTCTTAATTTTATGACTATTATGTCATAAGTTTAAAACTGAGGTATCATAATTTTTTTCCTCAGGATGTCGTAAAGCTGTTAACATTTTTTAATGGGTATGTATGCATATGAATCAATAAGAAGGAATAGTGCAGCCCACGTAGGACTTGTTGCACTGAATACGATGTACAAAAATCTTTTCTTAGAGTGAATGCGATACATGTTATCCATTGCCAACAATTTTAAACCCGAGAAAACTTACCACATCCAAGCTTAGGTGTATGAATGATCATCAATGATGCACACTTAAAAATAATTTTTTAATTAGAGGGTGTGCTCAGATGATAAAAAATCTAATGGATAACAATTATTTTCAATGCATGTTAATCAATGACTTTATGCATGCTCTCGCAACATCACGGTCCATATTTTCCTTTGCAAGGTTTAGGTAGCACTGCAATAATAAAAGAAAAACTGCTAGCATAGCTATTCACATTATGATTAACTCAATAAAAAAGTTGGCATAAGGGTTTGAGTTTTAATAATATTATTCTGAACATCAAGAATTAATACATGGACGGAGTGGAGACCGGAGAGTCCTCATTCACCTTCATAATTTTTATTTTTTTCCTAAAGCAGTTAGGATTTCATATGTATAACAATATAACACGTACATACGCAAAAAAAAAAAATTGTAGTTGAAACGTACTTTTTAAAATTGTTAGCTCTATATAAGCATTCAAAATCCAACTATTATATAATAAATATGAAATTAAATACACATCAGTACGGATTCTTAATCTCTTTTTTCACTTCAGTTTTAATTATCCATATAAAGTTGCCTTAGTTTCTCAATGTCAAATAATAGCTCTCTCTTTTGTAATGCCCTTGTTCTTAAGCTTCTATTTTTATTTTTTCTTCTTCTTATTTTGATATTTTGATGAGGTTATGGGGTCTTATGATTAGGCCAGCATTTTTCTTTTATCTTAAAAAAGATCAAGATATTTCTTTGGTTAATTTTTCTTAATAAATTTCATTCAGAAAGCAATTTAGAGAAGACAAAATGATCAACAAGTTTGAAATGTTCATTATGTGGGGTAGTATATGAGTAAATAGGTTATTTGTTTATTATATACTTATTTTTGAAATTGATTTTGAATTTCCTAACTAATTATGCTAGATTGAGTAGACCAATTAAATTGATTTTGAATTTCCTAACTAATTAGCACCCAACCGCCGCTAGGGGAGCAACTTGGCCCGGGTTCAATCCGAACCCAGCCCGTCGAACCCGATTTACAGTAGTGTTTAAACTCATGTTTGCCCAACCCGAACCCGAAAGACCCGAATTTAATCCAGCCCGATTTGCAATTGACCCGCGTTATGGTTGACCGCAACCCGAACCCGAGATAACCCGAACCCGAGAGTTATCCAAACGGAGGTAGCTTATCGGCATCAGATTTTTGGGAGCATTGAAGGCATCAATCGGATTGGATGAGATGGTCAACTTGAGAGCGATGAGGGCAAGGCCATTAGTTGCAAGCGAGAAAAAGGATAAACATAAAGGTGGACCATCCACACATTTTATTTCACTTCCCACCTCCTCCTCTTCTTTGTTTACGGCACCTCCTCCTTTTATTTGTTTCAGGTAAGATTTTTTTTTTTGATACAATGTTAAAGTCTCGGGTCCATCTTATGCGTTTGACAAAGGATTTTATTTTTTCATCTTTGGGATCCATAATTCAGTATTTATTTACTTTGAAAAAATCTTTTTTTTTTTTTTTCTCATCAACCCGAATTCCAATCCGAAACTCAACCCGAACCCGATTTTTAAAAATAGGGTTAGGGTTGAGGTTTTACAAATAGGGTTAGGGTTAGGGTTATGGTTAACATTTTACAAATAGGGTTAGGATTAGGGTTAGGGTTAAGAGAAATCCGAGTTTCATGAGCCCAAATTGTACCCCTAACTACGGCCGCGCCGCCTATTTATGCTAGCTATTTCCATCCAAGAACATCGAGTAGCCCCAGCCCCAGCCCCAGCCCCAGCCCCAGCCATGGAGTTCGGATCCCAGCACCGCCACGTAGCCATCTTCCCAACCCCCGGCATCGGACATCTCATCCCCCTCGCCGAGTTAGCGAAGCTCCTCGTCCTCCACCACGGATTTACCGCCACCCTCATCAACACCGCAGACTCTTCCTCCAAAGCTCATCAAGATTTATTGGCCTCCCTACCCACCGGCATCACATCCATAGTTCTGCCTCCGGTCTCGTTCGATGACCTCCCCGATGGCGTCCGTCCGGAGACCAGGATCGCCCTCACCGTCCTCCGATCGCTCCCCGCCCTCCGAGACACAATCAAGAGCCTCAAGAAGACCACCTGCCTTGTCGCCTTCTTCACCGACTTATTCGGGACCGACGCCTTTGACATCGCTAAGGAATTCAACGTCCCTCCCTTCCTTTTCTTCACGTCCAATCTCGTGACACTGTCTTTCTTGTTCCACCTGCCCGCTCTTCATAAGACGACATCCTGCGAGTATCGGGACCTCCCGGAGCCGGTCGCCATGCCGGGTTGCTTGCCGATCGCTGGCCGAGACTTGGCTGAAGCGGTCCAGGACCGGAAGGATGACGCCTACGAGTTGAGCCTACACATTGCCAAAGGGGTCAACGAAGCTGCGGCTATTCTGGTGAACAGCTTCGAGGACTTAGAGCCCAGGGTGGCAGAGATCATGGAAATAAAAGAACCGGGACGGCCTCCGGTCTATCCTGTCGGACCGCTGGTCCAGTCCGGTTCATCTGGAGTTGCAGATGGCTCCGGGTGTCTTACGTGGTTGGACCGCCAGCCACAACGGTCGGTGTTATTCGTCTGTTTCGGAAGTGGTGGGACCCTGACGTCCGAGCAGATGACCGAGCTGGCTCTGGGTTTGGAGATGAGCGGGGCCCGGTTCCTGTGGGTGGTCAGGAGCCCGAGTGACAAAGCCAGTGCGAGTTTTTTTAGGGTTAACAGCATCGAAGAGCCATACGAGTTCTTGCCCGAGGGGTTCATGGAGAGGACGAAGGGGGTGGGGCTCCTGGTGCCGGCGTGGGCACCACAGGTCCGTGTGCTGAGCCACGGCTCGACCGCCGGGTTTCTGACCCACTGTGGGTGGAACTCGATCATGGAGAGCGTGCTTCAAGGCGTGCCGATGATTGCCTGGCCGCTCTATGCGGAGCAGCGGATGAATGCGGTGCTGCTGACGGAGGGACTGGGGGTGGCGATAAGGCCGGAGGTTGGGGAGGATGGTGTGGTGACAAGAGTGGAGATTGCGAGGGTGGTGAAGGAGTTGATGGAGGGGAAGGAGGAAGGACGGTGAGAGCGAGGGTGCAAGAGCTACAAAAGAAGGGGTCCAAGGCCTTGGCTGAGGACGGGTCTTCTTGCAAGACTTTGGCAAAGATAACCAGGAATGGAAGGACTCCGCCGGTACTCTATGATTACTGCCTTTACCGGCGCATGTAACGTGAAAATAAATATTCCTCTCACATGGAGGAGGACTTGAGCAAGGATTATTGCGTGTGTTTAATTCCCCGTGATCAGAGAATCCAAATAATAATTTGTGGGGTTTTTTTCCGATTATTTTAAGAAAAAAATCGGGATTCGGGACGGACTTAGCTTTTCACATGGGTGGATATTATCTAATAGCCTAACATGGACTCGTTTGCCGTTCGTCATAATTAAGCTTATCATGGTGCGATGCGTCTTGGATCGATCAAATAACCCTAAAATATATGTCCATTTTGAGCTGCCATTTACATGCATGTGTCTAGTATTTCCAAAGAGTATTTGATCTAAGAGTATGGCTTACACACAGAAGACTAGATCATCGTTCTTTTGGAATACAAGTCACAGTTTTAGATGGAATTCACCATCAGTAGATAGTTTAAGTAGGTCTGTCTTGACTACGGGGAAATCCTAGTACAATAATAATTTGTGGGGTTTTTTTTTCGATTATTTTTAAGAAAAAAATCGGGATTCGGGACGGACTTAGCTTTTCACATGGGTGGATAATTATCTAATAGCCTAACATGGACTCGTTTGCCGTTCGTCATAATTAAGCTTATCATGGTGCTTGGGAGATGCTTTTTTTTTTAGATTGGGTATTGGATCGAAATAAATATAATAATATATTAAATTATTTATTTTTTATTTTATCTGGCCGGTTTAGTTTTGGACCGGATGGAATGGTCTTGAACCGGCTCAAATGTAGCTAGCGTCCGAACCAGAACTGTTCATCATCCTCTTGGTTGAGCTTCTTCTGAGGAGCTCTCGATGCATCCTGCATCGGCTTAACGGCTGCGTCGCCCTCCGCGCGCTAAAGGGTGGGTGTGGGGAGCTGACCTCTGCCTAAAAATAGTCGTTGAGACCCTCATTGAAGCCCATCTCAGTCTCTTCCATGCATCTCCTTCACTCCACTCACCTCTCCTCGTCTCTACCTCCCTGGAGTTTCCGCACCTGGGTGAGGCTCTGTTGGAGCCATTGGAAAAACCCCGGCTGACTCCCCAGTTGCTGATAGAATTCCCTGTTTTAGGCTTAACCCCTTTTAATTCGTCCGATAGGAGCTTGGATTGGGTGGATTGAAACTTGAGGAAGGTTCATCCGAGATCGCTGTGTGGATCCCCGCCGTCGATCGTCGCCGTTTAATATTCTAAAACTTGAGGAAGGTTCAAATCAATTGTAGTCATTTGAAGAAAATTGAAGGTCACGGTTTTACAATACATAAATAATTATTATAATTTATGACATAATAATATGATTATATTTTATTATATCAAAGCATTATAAATATAATATGATATAGAATAATAAATATTATATTATAATTATAATATGATCGTTGCCGGTGTTTTGGGTGTTTATCATTTGCTTTTTTTTTTATTACTAAATTGTTAGAATTATAATCGAAGTTATTTTTCATTGATTTTATTTTTTAATAATATAAAAGAACTTGTTATTTTTATATGATGCTTAATTTGTATTATTATATTTTAATAAATTTGATTTTGATTTTGATTTGATGTTGGATCTTGTTGCCGCCGGGATCCGTCCTTCGACTCGGGCGCGGTCAATCTCCAAGAAGAGGGGGCGGACCTGCACAAGAAGTCCACACGCGGGGGGACGCTGGGGGTGGTCCTCCGCGGAAGACCCTCCGACGCTCAAGTCAGTGGAAGAAATCGGCGATCAACCAGACAATGGGGAGGTGGATCTCTCCGGGAAGCCTCTCCAGGGGTGGCCAATCGGAAGCTCCAGAGGGCAGGAGCGCCGACGAACTGCCGGAGAGAGAGAGCAGGGGGGTGCCCGTGTAAGAAGGGTGTATGCGTGCGTAAGGAGATGTGTACCTGAGGGAATCTGTGAGTCTGATATTTATAGACTGTCACCTGGATCTTGAGCGTCTTCTGGAAGGTTCAAAGGTTGTTACGATGAGGCGGACAGAATCAGGCCGTTGTGGGGCCGTTAGGATCCATATCCCGTTTGTTGAGGGATCGACGGCTGGGAGAGCTCCTTGATGTCTCGAGATCTGGTTGAGTAGGCCTGGGGCGGTTATGATAGGTTTTAGGCCACGTCCGACATGATTCCTTGTCTAGGATGCCGTTCTGGTAGGCCTGGGCTCTCCCGCGTCAGGTTCCGCGGAGGTAGGTGTTGGATCGCTCGATGAAGCCGAGCTATGGAGCTCGGAAGGACCGAGCTATGGAAACCCGAAGAGCCGAGCTATGGAAGCCCGGAAGGACCGAGCTATGGAAGCCCGGAAGGGCCGAGCTACGGAAGCCCGGAAGGGCCGAGCTACGGAAGCCCGGAAGGGCCGAGCTATGGAAGCCCGGGGGAGACGGAGGGAGGAGGTTAGCCTTAGCCGTCTCGCACGGATATTAATGTAATGATGATTTTATCCCCCAACACATGCCCTCCACTCCCTAGTTCGAAGCGTAGGTTCGGGCATAGGGAGTACAAGTCCAAATGGCATGTCCCGGATGGGACGTCTTGGTATAGACAGTTCGTGCAATGATGCCCTAATTAATGCGAGAGGGCCATTCTGCCTTCGGGGCTAAGGCTCCTCCGCGAGTGACGGTTGGGATTACGCCACGTCGTAAATCCCGATCGATCGGGCGTTTGTCGAGGCAATTCCGGACGCCTGGGATGAGACGCCCGCCTCCTCAGGGCGGCTTCCTTGGCGGGGAAGCAAAGCTGCCGAGGAGAGGAAGCGTTTGACTAGGATGCTCGAGGAGGTGGAGGATCGGCTGAAGCGTCGCGACAGCGAAATTGCTCATTTGAGGGAGGGCGCTAAATGGCAACAAGGGGTGATAGCTCGAGTGAACGACGAGCTGTCCCAAGCCCAGGAGGTAATCGGAGCCAAGCAGTTGAGGATCAACAATCTGCAAGAGAGAGTCGAGCTGGTCGGGGCTGATAGGATAAGAGCCAGGGGCGAGGCTGAGGAGTTGGCCAAGAGGTTAGCCAGACGAGAGGAGGAGGTACGATCTCATTTCCTCCCCCCCTTTTTTAGCTTTTTCTACTGGTTTCTTGTGATGCCGACTTACTTTGGCTTTCTCAGATGGTGAAGTTGGAGTTAGAGGTTCGGGCTCTTCAAGGCGAGCTTGTGTCCAGCCACAACAAGAGCTCAGAATTCGAGACGCGGCCGGCGAGTTCAAGGAGCAAAATATCATTCTGCGGGCCCAAGTCGCGGAGGCTGAGAAACAGGCTGCTGAGGCCAACATGCAGCTCGCCATACTCAAGGGGAGGCAGGATGCCATCAGTGTTGGCGCCTTCCAACATGGGCAGCAGGAATGCAAAGAGAAGATATCCAGCGAGCATCCGGAATGGGATATCTCTTTCCTGGATGCTGAAACTCCCGATGAGGGTGAGTCCGAGGGGGAAGAAGAGGACGAATATGTCGACGTCTCAGACACTGACCCTGGTGTCGTCCTGGGTTCCAGCGAAGCTGCAATTTCTGGGGGACGGTCACAAACTTCCACTGAGGGGGCAAAAGCATTAGAGAAGGGCGAGTCTAGTCACGCTTCTGTAGATGTAACCGAAAGTCCGGCCAGAGCCGATGTGGTTCATGACCCTTAGGGCCACTCTTGTATTTCATTTTTCAAAAGTCTGTCTGACGTTTCTTAATGAATGAATTTTCCGTTTTCACTTAAGTATTTTCCTTGCGTGACCTTGTTGTCGTTTCCGCCTTGATTGTGAGCGACCTATGGCTCACTGACGCTCTTAGGTCATCCTTATCTCGGGATTGAAGGAAACGTACTGGCTAGGGCCAATGGGAAAAAAGGTCGGCTTGGGCCGACGAAGAAGGTAGGTCGGCTGGGGCCGACAAGAAAAGTAGGTCGGCTGGGGCTGACGAATAGAATAGATCGGCAGGGGCCGACAAGCAAAATAGGTCGGCTGGGGCTGACAGGCAAAGTAGGTCGGCTGGGGCCGACAGGCGAAGTAGGTCGACTGGGCAGACAGACAAAATAGGTCGGCTGGAACGACAAGGAAGATAGGCCTTCGCGCTTTCTGCTATTCTGCCAACACCCTGCTGTCCCGCAGGTGATTCGGTTTTTATTTCACCAGAATTGATGATACGGCGTAGTGGGGAACATAAAGTTGTAGCATAGCTTTCGGAAGGTGCTCTTTTCCCATGCAGGTTACTTTGTCATGCCGTGCACGCAACCATCTACCATTGGAGAACGTTATTTTCCCAGGACGATATTCTGAACCTGCCAGTTTCCGTAATGCCAGTGGTCAATCCTTCGCATTTAAAGATCGTGATTCGGTATCAGAGGGGAAATCATCACGTGCGTCTCGATTCAAGCGGTGGGCTCGGCGCGCAATGGGTCATTGCGCCTATACTGAGGGGCCACGTGGAGGTATGGGCCAAATGTTCGAATCTCGGGACTTTCAGCTTGGGTAGTTTTTTCCGGCTCTTTTCTGCCTATAAAAAGGGGAGAAAGGGGGTCATGTTTGGTTATCCCCAAAGTGTCTTTCCCATCAGAGCTTCCATTATGCTCATTTCTCTGCTGTTACGAGTGGGAGGACCGAGCTTTCCTCTCATGGGCTCCTTGCCGCCGGATAGCTGGGGCGACCGGGGAGCTATCGAAGAATGGCTCACCCTTAGGGGATGAGTCCCGGAGATCACATGGAGAGCGCACATGGGAGGCGCAGAGATCACACGGGGAGCGCACATATACTCTTCCGTGTGACCTTTGTGGCCTGTTACGGGGGGCTTACGGTAGGAAGTGTATCGACACCCCCGTAGCACGCACAGATTCTCCCCCTTTCGCTGGCCTGGATTCCCATCCCTTCTCTGAGGGGAATCCTTGCCACGGGACGGAGAAAATGGGAGCAACCGGGGTCTGATGGTCCCCGAGCCTCTCGGTCGGGCGGCGACCTGCGATCCAGCACCCCCTCCTTGGGGAGCGGGCTGGTTCGTCCGATCCTCAGAATCAGCATCCATGGGCCGTGCCACCTTCTGAATCTCTTCATTCGGCGGGAGCCGTGGAGGGTCAGCTTTATCGACCGTCCAGGCGGGCTGACCGTTTCGTGGTTTGCCTGATTTGTCGATCCGGACGTCGGGGCATCATAGTTGCCTAGGTCTGCTTTGGAGCAGTTGCCCGAGTTTTGTATTTGCCTTTATTTTATGCATTTCAATGCTCTTGTAACGCCTGTGAGGCATTTGTAACTGATCTTGATCGGCAATAAAGAGAGTTATATTCTGTTTTTCAATCTCTATCTTTTCTGTGCCGAGTTTGCTGTTATTGTGTTTTGGGGTACAAAGGCGTTCCGCTCGTCCTTAGACGAGGATCCCACGCCGTCCGAACCAATCGAGGTTCGTGCGTGGCGGTTCAGAGACCATTCGGCGAAACATGCTCCTTACTTTGGTCAGAAGCCTGATATTTTGTGCTTCGCTTTTACCGGAGCTCGGTTTATCGTGGGTCGGCTTTGGCCGAAGTTCAGGGAATCCATACTTTTTTCCTTCATGGTTCAGGAACCTGTCACTCGGGCCAGCCGAGTTTCGGAGATATTTGACTTGGCCCTGCCAAGGTTCGGAGATTCATCGCTTGGCCCAGCCGAGGTTCGGAGATAATTGACTTGGCCCTGCCAAGGTTCGGAGATTCAGTCACTCGGCCCAGCCGAGGTTCGGAGATAATTGACTTGGCCCTGCCAAGGTTCGGAGATTCATTCTCGGCCCAGCCGAGGTTCGGAGATAATTGACTTGGCCCTGCCAAGGTTCGGAGATTCAGTCACTCGGCCCAGCCGAGGTTCGGAGATAATTGACTTGGCCCTGCCAAGGTTCGGAGATTCCACTCGGCCCGAGGTTCGGAGATAATTGACTTGGCCCTGCCAAGGTTCGGAGATTCGGGCTCAAGGGAGCAACTCAGTTGTGAATGTGGGCCACAGCGTCAGGTCCACGCGGCGCTTGGTAAGGGGCGCCAGGGCGGAACGAGCGGTATATCGTTACGCTTTTTTATTGGTGTCGCTACTCTTCCCGAGGGGATAGGTTATTGGCCGAATGCCGGACTTCCGCGTTTCCCGAAGAAGAGCCAGCATTAAGAGGCTCGGGGAAGCGCCGAATGCATTTATTGCGAGGGCCGACAGATCGAAAAATGTTCTGCTTGGGGAATTCCCGAACAAACTGCTCGCGCTTACCGATCTCGCTCGGGATGGGGCGCGACACTTCGGATTTCGCAGGCACTGAAATGGCGACACGTGGCAAGTTCTTATGGGTCGGTGGTTACGGCGCGACCGATAGAGATACCTGCCTGGCGAGTATAAATATGACCGAGGGGCATCGGTTTCGGCCATCCCTCGGTTTAAGTTCCGAAAAAATGGCCTATCCAGGGATCATCAGGCGAGTTGCGTTCCTCGCTCGACAGCCTGCTGCGTTCGGAGGGGAGGCGTACCTCGTCACTATTGATGGTTTGGGCCTGGCGTCGGCCCTTGCGAGCAATCAGCAGCTTGCGAGGTCCGAAGAGTACATGGATGTGTGGTCAAGGGAGGCGGAGGCCCACGCCGGGTGGTGGACCGGCAAAGGGAGGAGATCGCGTCCCTTCGTCAGCAAGTGGCTGACCTGACGGAGCGCCTGGAGGACTGCTAGCCTCCGGGAGTGACTCCGGATTCTGATTTAGGGCCTCTCTTCCTGTTTTTTTTTTTTTACTGTCTTTTTGTAGTCCTCTTTTTCTAAATGAAAAATGGATCTTGCTTTGGAAGTCCTCTTCTTCAAGAATTTATGGCCTTGATCCGTGTGATGAATTTAGGGTGTTGGCGTGGCCCATCGTTTTTGTGCGTTGATATAGACGCTTTGAACGACGGGTTATAGGGGCGTTACCCAAAGGTTTTCAGTAGCAGAGGGGATCTCCTAGCTCTGCTTGGGGCCTCTGGCCGATTATGCGGGGCTCAATGGCCTCTAAAAAGGGGTTTGCCAATGGTGGCTTCTTTTTGTGCGTCGACGGTTTTTGCTTAACGCGCTCGTTTTCAAACCGGACGAAGTCCTTCGGGGACTATTTGGAGGCTGCCCGGCTTTAGTCGGGGCCTGTGTACTTCGGTTTTTATCTGGGATTTTAGCCCGAATGATTTTTACCTGGCCCTGCCACGGCTCGGAGGATTCGTTGCTCGGCCCGGCCGAGGTTCGGAGAATATTTTACTTGGCCCTGCCAAGGTTCGGAGATTTTGTTGCTCGGCCCAGCCGAGGTTCGGAGAATATTTTACTTGGCCCTGCCAAGGTTCGGAGATTTTGTTGCTCGGCCCAGCCGAGGTTCGGAGAATATTTTACTTGGCCCTGCCAAGGTTCGGAGATTTGTTGCTCGGCCCCGAGGTTCGGAGAATATTTTACTTGGCCCTGCCAAGGTTCGGAGATTTGTTGCTCGGCCCAGCCGAGGTTCGGAGAATATTTTACTTGGCCCTGCCAAGGTTCGGAGATTTTGTTGCTCGGCCCAGCCGAGGTTCGGAGAATATTTTACTTGGCCCTGCCAAGGTTCGGAGATTTGTTGCTCGGCCCAGCCGAGGTTCGGAGAATATTTTACTTGGCCCTGCCAAGGTTCGGAGATTTGTTGCTCGGCCCAGCCGAGGTTCGGAGAATATTTTACTTGGCCCTGCCAAGGTTCGGAGATTTTGTTGCTCCAGCCGAGGTTCGGAGAATATTTTACTTGGCCCTGCCAAGGTTCGGAGATTTTGTTGCTCGGCCCTNTTGGCCCTGCCAAGGTTCGGAGATTTTGTTGCTCGGCCCAGCCGAGGTTCGGAGAATATTTTACTTGGCCCTGCCAAGGTTCGGAGATTTTGTTGCTCGGCCCAGCCGAGGTTCGGAGAATATTTTACTTGGCCCTGCCAAGGTTCGGAGATTTGTTGCTCGGCCCAGCCGAGGTTCGGAGAATATTTTACTTGGCCCTGCCAAGGTTCGGAGATTTGTTGCTCGGCCCAGCCGAGGTTCGAAGAATATTTACTTGGCCCTGCCAAGGTTCGGAGAATATTTTACTTGGCCCTGCCAAGGTTCGGAGATTCCTGTCCAGACAAGGAACTCGGTCGTGCCGAGGATTGGTAAGCAGCATCTGTTTCTTTTTGCAATTTTTGGTGATGTAGTGCATAATGATTTGCATTGAGGAAAATGTGCCGACAGGAAAATATAGTGAGGCATATGAAAATAAATTTGGAGAGGACGTACCCTATTGATAATATTTTCAGAGGTTGTCCGAATTCCACGTCCGGGGAATGGATTTCCCATCCAGATCTTGTAGCTTGTAGGTCCCTGGTCCGATGATCTCCGCTACTTGGTACGGGCCCTCCCAGTTTGGCGCCAGCTTTCCTTGTTCCAGCGGTTTAGAAACAGAGGCCTTTCGGAGGACAAGGTCGGGTAGGAAGGCCTTCCCTTTGATTCTAGAAGCGTGGTAACGGGCCACCCTTTGTTGATAGCCAGTCATTCTGATCCGGGCCTTCTCTCTGATTTTCTCTATTAGGTCGAGGTTGGTGCGGAGTTGTTCATTGCTAGCTTCCTCCGAGTAGCTTTCCACCCGCAATGATGGGAGGCCGACCTCCACAGGGATAACGGCCTCTGTACCGAAAGCCATTCGAAAAGGGGTTTTGCCTGTCGGGATTCTTGGGGTGTGCGGTAGGCCCATAGACATGATGTAGCTCATCCGCCCACCTGCCTTGGGCTCTGGAGAGGCGAGCTTTGATTCCCTGGTGGAGGGTCCTGTTGGTCACTTCGGCCGCTCCGTTGGCTTGTGGGTGTCCGACCGAAGTAAGGTGGTGACAATTCCATATTCCTCACAGAACTGGCGAATTTGGAGTTGTCAAACTGCTTGCCGTTGTCAGTGATTATGGTATGCGGGAGGCCGAATCGGCAGATGATAGACCTCCAAACAAAATCTCTGGCCCGTGCCTCGGTAATTTGTGCAACTGCTTCCGCTTCGACCCATTTGGTGAAGTAGTCGATGGCGACAAATAGAAATTTCCGCTGTCCATGGCAAGCGGGAATGGGCCGAGGATGTCCATCCCCCATTTGGCGAAGGGCCAAGCGGAGGATATGGAAATTAGCTCGGCGGAAGGGAGCCTTTGGATGCTCGAATGCCTCTGGCAGGGGTCGCAGGCTCGGACTAGGTCGTCTGCGTCTTTCTGCATGGTCGGCCAGTAGTAGCCTTGTCGTAGCACTTTGTGGCATAGGGACCGGCCTCCCAATGGTTGCCGCAAATCCCTTCATGCACCTCGCGCAGAGCATAATCTGCTTCGGACGGGCGAAGGCATCTGAGCAGCGGCATGGAAAAAGACCGTTTGTAAAGCTGGTTGTCGATCAACACAGTGAGTGGCCTGCAGCTTCAGCTTTCTGGCCTCTCTTCGGTCGGACGGAAGCGATCCTTCTTTGAGGTATTTGAGGATAGGGTCGAACCAGGATGGTTCGGCCTCAACTTGCATTATTCGGTCGGCTTCCGCGATGCTGGGCTTTTCCAGAGTCTCCAAGTGGAACTTTTGCTCGGCATCCATTGTCTCCGTGGTTGCCAATCGGGAGAGTAGGTCGGCGCGGGCGTTCTCGGATCTGGGAATCTGAATAATTTCAAATTCGGCAAAATGGGGAAGCAGGTTCCGTACCTCCTGGAGATATCGAACCATGTTGGTTCCCGGGCTTCAAACTCTCCCCGAACATGGCCGGCTACCAGCTGAGAGTCGGTGAAGGCACTGAGCTTTTCCACCTTCAAGTTGCGGGCGATTCGGAGGCCGGCTAACAGGGCTTCGTACTCGGCTTCGTTGTTGGAGGCCGGGAAGGAGAATCGGACGCCATATTCAAAGGTTATCCCCTCTGGACTGGTGAGAACTAGACCCGCACCGGAGCGATGGGCATTAGATGACCCGTCGACATGGAGGAGCCACCGGGCTCCACTTTTGGTTCCTTCGGGGGAGTCTGGGGTAGAACCGTCCTCCGGGATGGTACACTCGAGGAGGAAGTCGGCTAGTACCTGGGCTTGATGGCTGGGCGAGGCTGGAAATGTATGTCATGCTCACTTAGCTCGACGGCCCATTTGGTCATTCTTCCCGATGTCTCGGGACGGTGGACTACCGCCTTGATGGGTTGGTCGTCAGGACCGTCACGGAATGTGCTTGGAAATACGGCCGCAGCTTTCGAACTGAGGTGATTAAGGCCAACACCATCTTCTCAATTCTGCTGTACCTCGTCTCCGCATCGCGGAGCAGCCTGCTGACATAGTAGATCGGCTTTTGGACTTTGCCTTCTTCCTTGATCAGCACCGAGCAGACTGCACCTTCCGAAACAGCTAGGTACAAGAATAGGGTCTCTCCTGGGGTCGGACTGCTGAGGAGCGGGGCGAGCCGAGGTACTTCTTGAGATCTTGAAATGACCTTTGGCATTCGGGAGTCCACTGGAAGTTTTTGGCCGATCGGAGAGTTTTGAAAAGGGGAGGCATCTCTCGGCTGACCGCGCCACGAAGCGGTTAAGGGCCGCTATTCTCCCGGTTAGGCGCTGGACCTCTTTGACAGATGCCGGGGGCGCCATTTGTTGGAGAGCTTGAATCTTCTGGGGGTTGGCTTCGATACCTCGCTGGGAGACCATGAAGCCGAGGAACTTCCCCGAGTTGACGCCGAAGGCGCATTTGGTCGGGTTGAGTCTCATCCCGTACTTGCGCAGCGTGGCGAAGCTCTCCGCGAGGTCCTCAACATGTCGTGAGCCTCCTTGCTTTTAACCAGCATGTCGTCCACGTACACCTCCATATTCCGGCCGATCTGCTCCTTGAACACTTTGTTGACCAGCCTCTGGTAGGTGGCACCTGCATTTTTAAGACCAAAAGGCATAACGCGGTAACAGTAAGTACCTCGGTCGGTTATGAAGGCGGTCTTTTCTTCATCTTCAGGGGCCATTCGGATCTGATTGTAGCCGGAATAGGTCCATGAATGACAGCATCTGGTGGCCTGAGGTGGCATCCACGAGCTGGTCAATCCGAGGGAGGGGGAAGCTGTCCTTCGGGCAGGCCTTGTTGAGGTCGGTGAAGTCGATGCAGATCCTCCATTTGCCGTTCGACTTTTTCACCATGACGACATTTGACAGCCAGCTCGGGTAATTTACCTCTCGGACAAAATTGGCCTTGATGAGTTTGTCGACCTCTTCTTCAATGGCCTTTTGCCGCTCTGGGGCGAAGCTTCTCTTCTTCTGCTTAACCGGCCTGTGCATCTCGTCCACATTGAGATGATGGACGAGGACCTCGGGGCTAATCCCTGGCATGTCGGAGGCGGACCAGGCGAAGATGTCAGCATTGCTTTGGAGGAATCCGATCAATCTGTGCGAGGCTCTCCTTTGAGCAGCGACCCGATTTTGTGGTTCGGTCGGGTCGAGCTTCGTCCAGCGGTACCTCCTCCAATTCCTCCGGTTCTCCCCGTTGTTCGGCGAAGTCCTCGCGAGCGTCTAGCCCATCAACCTCGGCATTCTAGACTGAAGGCTTGTAACAAAGCACTGCCGAGCCATGGCCTGACTTCCCCGAACAACTCCAACTCCTCGCTCGGTGGGAAACTTCATGGATAGGTGCGGGATGGAGACAACTGCCTTGAGGGACATCAGACCGGGCCTGCCGAATATTGCATTGTAGGGGGATCTGAGGTCGGTCACTAGGAAGTCTGTCTGAACAATGGTCACAAGGGGCCAGGTTCCCGCGCGGACCGTCAGGGTGACGACCCCTTCCGGGACGATGACGTCGCCGTGAATCCCATCAAGGTGGAATCCACGGCTCGAAGGTTTTCCATGAGCAATTTCATCCTGGCAAACACACCGAGGTACAAAACATTTACCGAACTTCCACTATCAACTAGGATTCGGCTTACATCATAGTTGTTCAAATTAAGGGATACAACTAGTGCGTCATCATGGGGGAGCTGTATCCCAAGAAGATCATCATCGAGAAGGAGAGTTCGCCCGTCCGTGCCTTCTTTGGCACCGATCCATCACCATCGCCTCTGGGCTCGATCCGCCGGCCTCTTCAATCATGTTAATGCGGCCAACCACGGGCGGATTTGGTGGAGGAGGAGGTTGTTGGAGCTCGGGCTGGCGGTCACCTCCTTGTTGTTGTGGCTCGGGCGCCCTTCTGAACTGATCCAGTCGTCCCCGCCGAATCAGCCTCTCGATCTCATTCTTCAGCTGCCAGCATTCTTCGGTGTCATGACCGTGCTCCCTGTGGTAGCGGCAGTACTTGGCGGGATCTCTTCGGGTCGGGTTCCCTCGGAGAGGCACTGGCCGGGGAAGCTGGCGCTCTATTTCCATAAGGATTTGCGCCCGGGGCACAGTCAGTGGAGTATAGCGATCGAATCGCCTAGGAGGACTCCGGGAGCGATTCCTTGGCGGCAGCGGAGGGACTCTCTGGCGGCGAGGCGGACTTGGCCGCCGGGCAGGACGGTGCCTGTCGGGGACTTTGGGCTCCTGCTTCTTTGCCTGCTCAGCGCGGGCAATTCTCCGTGACTCCTCGACCTCGCGTACTTGTCCGCCAGGGCCATCATATCAGATAGGCTGGGGGGTAGCTGACCTCCATTGCTAGGTAGAAGTCGCTTTCCTTCGAAACTCCCCCGCCAGGGCGGACATGGCCACCTCATGATTAAGGTGGTCCACCTCCAACATGGCCTTGTTGAAACGGCCAAGGTAATTCCTCAAGGACTCCCCCTCTCTCTGCTTGACTTCGGAGAGGGAGTCGGATCTTCGTCGGTGGCGGCGGCTGCTGACGAACTGGCCAATAAAAAGGTGGCTCAGCTCGTCGAATGAATCAATGGAACCTGGTTTCAAAGCATTGAACCAGGTTCGGGCGGATCCTCTGAGGGTGGAGGGAAGGCGGCAGAGGACCGCATCAGATGCTCCGTGGAACATCATTATCGACCGGAAGCTGCTGAGATGGTCGTCCGGGTCAGTGGAGCCGTGATAGGGTTCGACGGCCGGTAACTTAACGTGGGAGGGAATCACTTCCTCCATGATCCCCTTAGAGAAAGGGATGCCCTGCTCCGCTTGGGCTGGGGCAGATGGGCCTGCTTGGCGGCGTCCAGCTCCTGACGCATCTCCTGGATCTGTCGGCGGATCTCTTCTTCGCCGGTCAGAGGAGGAGCCGGGCGTGAGAATCGCAAGGATGGTGTTGAGTCATGGTGAGATGTCACCGGGGAGAGGGATCGGGCTCGCCGAGATCTGGGAGGATCTCTATCATAACCGCCTCGTGGGACTGGTTTGTCCCCTCTGGGCCGATGTGGGGGATCCGCGGATTCGTGCGGATCAAAGGAGGAGGTCGCCGTGAAGAAGGAATCGCCGCCTCCTTCTGAAGGTGCGAAGCAGAGGAGGCGCAAGGCGCTTTTGAACCAGGTGGGTAAGGGCCTGGACTTGTTGGACCAGCATAGCGAACTGGTCCTGGGTCACCGGATAGCGCGGTGATGGAGTTTCGACTGGTGGTGGTTGTGGCGCTATACCGCTCGTCGGATCTGGCCTCTGGGAAGCGGCCTGATCTTGGGCTTCCGAGGTTGCTCTCCTCCAGTTGGCCATTGGAGAGGTTCTGCTCGGATTTAGATCCTTATCTCCTCTTTTCAAGTTTTGACGGGACTTGAGGCCCTTCCTCTAGCGCCAATCTGTTGCCGCCGGGATCCATCCTCCGACTTGGGCGCGGTCGATCTCTAGGAAGAGGGGGCGGACCTGCACAAAAAGTCCTCACGCGAGAGGCGTTGGGGTTGGCCCTCCGCGGAAGACCCTCCGACGCTCAAGTCAGTGGAGAAGAAGTCGACGATCAACCAGATAATGGGGAGGTGGATCTCTCCGGGAGACCTCTCTGGGGACGGCCAATCAAGAGCTCTAGAGGGCAAGAGCACCAATGAGCCGCTGGAGAGAGCAGTGAGGGTGAGAGCGCACGTACGAGCGTGCCGAAAAGATGCGTGTGTAAGCGTAAGGAGATGCGTACCTGAGGGAATCTGGGGTGTCCAATTTATAGACTGTCACCTGGACCTTGAGCGTCTTCTGGAAGGTTCAGAGGTTGTTGGGATACGGAGGTGGATAGAATCAGGCCGCTGTGGGGCCGTGGAATCCGTATCCTGTTTGTTAGGGGATCGACGGCTGGGAGAGCACCTTGATGTCTCGAGATCCGGTCGAGTAGACTTGGGGCAATTATTATAGGCTCTAGGCCACGTCTTGACACGATTCCTTGTCTAGGATGTCGTTCTGGCAAGCCTGGGCTCTCCTGCGTCAGGTTCCACGGAGGTAGGTATTAGGTTGTGGATCGCTTGATGAAGCCGGGTCACGGAGACTTGGGGGGAAGCGAGCTACGAGAGCTCGGGGAGGAACCGAGCCATGGCAGCCCGGAAGGGCCGAGCTAGGAAAGCCCGGAAGGGCCGAGCTACGGAAACCCGGAAGGGCCGAGCTACGGAAGCCCGGAGGGACCGAGCTACGGAAGCCGGAGGGCCGAGCTAGGGAAGCCCGGAGGGGCCGAGCTAGGGAAGCCCGAAGGGGCCGAGCTATGGAAGCCCGGGAGGGGCCGAGCTGTGGAAGCCCGGGAAGGGCCGAGCTATGGAAGCCCGGGAAGGCCAAGCTATGGAAGCCCGGAAGGGGAAGGGAGGAGGTCGGCCTTAGCCGCCTCGCACGGATATTAATGCAATATCGATTTTACCCCCCAACAGTTATTAAGAAGTTATTAGAGAAAGACATGCCGTTTCCTTCTGCCACTGTCTAGTACTGCTCCTACTCCTCACCTAAAAATCTAATTCATAGATATTTAAACAGAAATCCTTATCCTTAATAAACTGGGGGAGGAATGCCTCATTCCCTCCATTTCTTCTTTGAAAAAAGATAAGGGAGAGAGAGAGAAAAGGAGGAGGAGGAAACCCACATGAGAAAACATCAATCTTAAGATTCTCTTTTTGGTTATCCTTTTAAATCTTTCTATAGAGCCCGTTCAATCCTTTAGGTAGAGTTTGATAGAAAAAATATTATCCATGGATAAGTGTACGGGATAGAGTTTGTTCCCTGGCTATCCCTAAGGATATCCCTTGGCTATCCCATTGATCATATCAAATGCAAAAAGGTAAATCCATAGGATAACTTTTTTTTACTTTTATTTGGAGGGATAACCAGCTATTCCTGCATTTTTTAGGAAATAAATTAAGGGAATATCCCATGGTTAACCAGAGATTATCCTTTTGGTTAACTTTATTCCCAGCTATCCCTTAGGCAGTGTTTGATATGGGGGATAAGAAAGGATATCCCTTCTTATTCCCAAATGCTATAGCTAGAAGGGATAGATCTAAAAAAATTTAACCAGAGGGGATAATCCATGGTTAACCATGGTTATTCCCTGAACTTATTCCCTAGGGAACCCAGGAACAACTAAAGTTATCCCTTGATGGTAGACTTGTAATTTTAAAAAAATGCTTATTCTCTCAGCTATCCCCTGGATAAATGCTATCCCGTACATTTATTCGGGGATAGCTTTTGGGCTATCAAACACTACCTTATAGTTATGGCTTTTGGGAATAAGACGGGATATCCCTGGATATCCCCTCTTATCCCCTATTTCAAACGCTACTTTATTTTCGTATAGCAAGAAAACAAAATGCTCTAACGAGAGGAATTTCTTCGTTCCCTGAATTAAATTCATAGTTATTTATCAAATCCTCACAAATAGAGTGATCAGCGAGAATTACCGATTATCTCGGTGGCTTCCTTATGGCTTTTCTTCACATTTACATGTATTGTTTTACCCTTCTTTTTTTTTTTGTGAAAAAAAGGGCTCTTGTTTCCTGCATTAAGTTCTTTTCTTAATGATCATGTCACACTAATATTGTTTTCAGATTTTTCATTATATGCCTTCCTTCAATGGAAATTATATGTTTTAATAAGTCAGAGTTGATCGTCTTCTAAACAAAGATCTAGCCTAGTGGCTTCATTCATATTTATTTAGGTTGTTTTGCTTTTCAGAGACAGCGTTTCCTCATTCTGTTGGCATGACTTCCTCTTATCTGAAAACAAACAGTGCTTAAGAACTCTTGCCTCTACGGCAGTTGCCTGTGGGCATTTCCCATCGTCATAAGAAGTTAACAGTACCGAACTCCTGATTTGGCCAGTTCTCATCTTCTTACCGTAGACTGATTTGGTCCCAATAACAAGCCGTATCGATCACTCAAAGCAAACTGCTGTCACATGTGATTATTAAAAGAGCAAACGGATAAAAAGAATGGTAGTCATTAAAGAAAAGCAAGCAAACCAAGGACCTGCTTTTACCTGTGATTATTAATAAAAGAGCCAACAGATAAAAAGAATGTTAGTCACTGGAGAAAAGCTGAAGCAAGATTCGTTAGTGAACAGGAGATCTGTCTCTCCTAATAAAAGCGCCAAACAGTATACGTTATTAATTTTTGTTTTTTTCATTTTAGGTTATCATTAATTATTATGATTTTAATTTAATAAAATAAATTAATAAATTTAATCTGATGATACCAACTGAATAAGTCCATTATTGATTAAAATTTGATGTATATAGTTTAGATTGAGTGGATCTCTATTGGATGAGGTGGTTTGCGAATTTAAAGCTCAACGTAATCCAATGGAAGGACTTATTAGGACTTATTTATGAATAGATTAGTTTTCCTCTTCTCTCATTAGATCTGATTTTTTTTTTTTTCGAATTACCACCTAAGAAAAGGACAAGAAAGAAAGATTTAGGCTTCTTTGAGGACTTTTGCACTTTTCTTTTAATTGGCACAGATGAGTATTGATGAGGGATAAAATCATCATGAGCCAATACTCATGCATACGACAAAAAGGTTGATATTATTCTTGATTTTTTGGCCCGCCAGCTGTCTGATTCGATGTTGCCGAAATATTCTATGCATCGGTCAAATCGAGCTATCCTTCTGCTTCGGTCAGACCGAATCATTCGTATGCCTCGACAGGGCCAAACTATCCTCTTGCCTCAACTGGACCGAGGTATTCATATGCCTTGGCAAAGCCGAGCTATCCTCATACCTTGTCCAGACCAAGGTATCTCTGAACCTCTGCGGAACCAACGGGGGAGAATTCAAATCCAATGATGATTCGGCAAGATTTCAGCCATATGGGCCTACGACTACCCTAAGAAAAGGAAAAAGCCAAATAATGCCATGTGTAGCCTAAAGCCTTCGAGTTACCAAATCTCGAGGCATCAGCTAACCTTTCTGACCATTGATTCTCTAACTAATCAGATTCGGAAGCTACCAGCCTCATAAGAAACTTGATTCGAATCTGATTTGAATCTTGATGATTTCAGATTCCCTATGACACATCCAATGCAACTTATAAATACCCTTATCTTAAAGCTCTTCAGGTATGCTTACACTCATACTCTAATTGAAAAACTCCATTGAAGCTCAAGTAGAGCTCAGAGCTCTCGAGAGGCCAGGGACCCTTCAGCAAGAGCCTTCTCCTCACATCTGCTTGCTATGAATCTTCACTGCTTGAACGTCGAAGGGTCTTCCGCAAAGGGCCACCCCCGCCACTCTCTGCATGAGGACTATCTTGCAGGTTTCATCCGGGCGAGAATCAGCGTCCAGATCCGAAGTCGGACCGCACCCGAGTTAAAAAGCAGATTTCCACAGCAACAAGTATAAAAATATTATTATTGCTATTTGTTGCTCTAATTATATATATGAAATTCTTAAATCTTAATATTCGTAGCACAAATCTGTGCTCCTTCCTTTTCCTCACTAAAGATTCCACATGTTTCAACACTTCGCATTTAGATCAGCTACCAGCCTCCTCGTCAAGAGCAAGTTGAATGAGTAGTCTGAGGAGCAGGACCTGCATCATTATAATAAACTCCTCTTCTCTTCTCTTCTCTTCCGAAGAGAAGCATCGGAAAGGGCTCCGGAGGAACATGCCGCACGTTTAAAGCTGGCAAGCTCAATGATTCAGGCATCCCGGAGTCGTTATCTAATTGATACAAAAAACAACGAGAAAAGCCAGCCTTTTTGCTTAATTTATTGGTAAGGGTGTGAGACTGCAGAGCTTCTCAGGAACAGGGTGGTACATGTGCATGGGAATAACTTTGTTAATATTAGATTGTAGTTTAATGGAAGCTTTTTACTATTCATCGCTTTCTCGTGAAGTTACTCCAGGGTTGTTTCGGTTGTCTCATTCATAGCGTTAAGCAACAGCTATTGTTCGTCAGCTTTCATGATTTATCATAGCTAGAAGCAGGGTATGTGCGTTTTACGCAACTGTTTGAAAAAAATAATTTTATTCACATGCTGCTCTTATACTATCCATGAATGAAATGTTACATAACAAGTCAGATCCACGTTATTTGATTCCAATGGGGGGTGGCTCTTATCCCATCATCCATCAAGAGTTTTCTTCCTTCCTACTTTTCTTTAATGCTTTGACAATTAAAAGAGAGCATTTTGTAGGTGTTCTAGGTCTCATGAACTAACAAATTATGGCATGGCATGTGCGTTAACTCACATCACATATTTAAGAGGAAGGAGTATTTGAGAGATGCTCACCTCTGAAGTCTGATCCAGTTGTTCCTTCTTAGTGCCTAAGTTCGCCAAGAAAGTAAAACCTTGCATCGGCCAGGTCGCCAAAACGTTCTCTCTTTTCATTGCTAACAATGAGAGACTGGATAAAACGAACATTGAACAAGTATAGCTAGAACTATTGCTTTGGCTCAGTTCATCCATTTTGCCAATGTCACTTCAAGAAACTCTCATATCCTGAAAGGATTCAGCTCTTGTCTGTTGCAAAGTGAGGGGATAGTGGGATGCTTCTCTGGCATTGTGAGAGCCTTAACGGCGTGCTCATGAATTCAGCAAGCCCTCCAATGCTAGGTTTTTAAAACTTTTGGAAAGAGAAAAAGAATGCATTTATAAAAAGGTCCATGGTCCGGGCAAAGTACATGCTATTAGAGAAACTGCAGAATATACCTGGAGTAAATGTGTATAAATATTTCAACCTTGAGGATGTGAATACATATTGTTTCAATTACTTGATAACTTTCTCTCTCGTGTGCAGAAAGTTTTCGCAGTTTTAATAAAACTACCCTTGTGAGGTCAAGTCAGTGGATGCCTCAAATGATTGCCGCTGGACCTCTCTACGCACACTTGGAAAATCATTGCATGGACCCATATATCTTTGTGCAACTTGATGTTAGGTCTTTTGGCCGATGAAGCTTTAACAATTAGTCCCCAGATCATCTAATTTTTACTCATTCTGCATACATTTATTTTCCCACAAAACACTCTTATCTTATTATCAAACACAACTAAAAGAAACTAAAAATTAACGAAACTTGACAGATGAGATCAGATGTTAACTAGATATTCAATAGGGGCTGGATATTAAAGTCTGAAATCGAATGTCAAATTCATCTATATCTTTTCTTTTACGTGAAGCACCCCAAAATACTAGCTTCGACACGTTCGTGCTGGTAGCAAAGAGTAGCGAAAGAACCGATGAAGGCTTGCATGCAACATACTAATTGGAGCAATTTGCCTGTGTTTTGTTACTAAGTTAGTTCTAAAGATTTCTCTTAATTCTTAAGCAAGCTAGGGTGCTCACAAGTAATGCCAATTGTAACATTTTTGAAGCATGGCCAGTTGCCTAATAAATTTAAGTTGCCACTTTCTCCAGCGCGGGACACTCCCTCAAACTTGTGGCTAAAGACATGGTTGAAGATTCCAGGAATGGGATTCTCTCTCTCCGTGGGGTCTTGACGGATATGATTCTGAATATGACCCTAACACTAATGGATCGAGGGGAACATGTGCAGGAACAGTAGTCATGAACCATAGCCACCACTGTAGAAGAGCAGAGGGTCCCTCCCCAAATTATGGTACCATATATGCAGGCAGGTAGTAATGCCCTGAACGACCAAGCAAAAGTTCCCCCACAAGAGAGCACAGCACTGTGAAAGCTATGCCCACTGAGCAGTGAGCACCACTGCTCCCTTCCAAGTTGACTTCTCATACCCTACATGTGGGCTTCCTTGGGCCTCACTGATGGATTTGTCTGGCCATGCTCCTTATCATGTCCTCGCTCCTATCTTGCTTCCTATTGGACCGCACCAACTGCTTACCCAATTACCGCGTCCGCAACGCTCCGCATCAACACCATGGTCCCCAACGCTTCCTGTTGGACCGCACCAACCGCTTCGGCTTAGCCAAGCACCACCTACTGCTGGTCCCACCTCTTCTTTTCCGCATTTTCTTTTGATTTTTTTTTTTTCCTGATAAAGACGCCGTTATAATTCGTGCTGCAGTCAATTGGTGTTGGCAGCCAAAATAAATAAATAGGATAGAAAGTTAACAGGCTAATTGATGATGGGATAATTGTAGGATAAACCATTTGCAGCTCTGGCCATTACTCAAACCGAGGTCAGCTCAGCTATTAATTGAGTGACTCCTTGATCTCATCAGGACCCAATCAACGAACTTTGATCCACTCCCTGTGGACCGTTTGCTTGTCTCTTCTTTCTGAACGTGCCGCACCGCCAACGGCTACCCTAGCTTTAACAAAAACCAAGGAGCTGCCATGTGGTCCACGGAGTCTGGAATTCTAGGCTCCTTGATAGACGCAGGAAGCCCATCCAACGGTTGTGCTTTATTTCTCTGATTGCAGTATCAACTGGCACAGACCACGAAGGCATCCATTTTAATGATAAAGCTTCCACTGATTCCCAATTTCTCACTCCTGCTGATGGAGACCGCTCTCCACGCATAAAGACAAACCATTGACTAACTCGTAATTATGCACATAGGACCTCGTTACTTTTTTTTTTTTGGAGGGAAAGACGCAGTACCTCGTTATCCAAAGTCCATCAACCACTCTGTGCGTAATCCAGGCCATCAGATGTCCACCAAAACAAACAAAACACTCAAGTACAATCAAAAAGCAAAAGTTTAACGCCCTTTACACCCTCCATCTCAAATCCAACGGGCCTACAAAAATCTATCGGTTTTCTTAAATAAAAGAGCAAGGGCTCGTTACTGGCTGGCAACACCGGCGGTGGTGGCGCTGGCGTCCTCCGAGGCGGAGGGCGAGTCGGACACGGAGTCGACGGACTCGAGCGAGGGAGAGACTTCTCCACGTATCTCCTCGATCATCTTGACCACGTGGCTGATCCTGGGCCGCTGATCGGGCGCCGTTGCAGTGCACCCCATCGCGATCTGGAGTAGCCCCACCATCTCCTCTTCGATCCCCTTGTACCGCATCAGCTCCAGGTCGAACACCTCCGCCGTCCACTCCTCCCTCACCACCGACTGCACCCACCGCGGCAAGTCTATTACTCCGCCGCCGCCGTCGGCCGCCGGTTTCCCGGTGAGGAGTTCCAGCAGCACCACGCCGAAGGCGTACACGTCCGCCCGCTGCGACGACCAGGGCCGTCGCCCGTCCGCCGGAGCCTCCGGTGCGCGGTACCCCCCATACCGCGAGGCGGCCGCGGGACCCAGGACGGCCAGGCCGAAGTCGGCGAGCCGCGCGTTTCCGGTCTTGTCGATGAGGATATTGGTGGATTTAACGTTCCCGTGGGCCAGCTTCGGCGCCTTGCTCGCGTGGTGGATGAACGCCAGCCCCCTCGCTGCCCCCGCAGCGATCCTCATCCTCGTCGTCCAATCCAAGGGCGTCCTCCCCGGTCCTCGATTCCCTAAAAGTAGCACCCAAAAGAGCATCCAATGCAAGAGAAACATTTATTTACCGAAATGCCACTGTGAGAGGTGACGGGATCTGAGAGAGGTGGGATTATCACTCACCATGGAGGAGAGCGTAGAGGCTGCCGTTGGGCATGTAGTCGTATACGAGGAGCTTCTCGTCGCGGGCGGAGTAGTAGGCTTTGAGAGGGACGAGGTTGGGGTGGCGCAACTGGCCGAGGGCCTCCATATGGTGTTCGAACTCGCGCTTCCCGGCGACCTGGACGTCGCGGAGGCGCTTGACAGCGACGACGCTGCCGTCGTCGAGGACGGCCTTGTAGGCGGTCCCGTAACCGCCCTTCCCCAGCATCTCCGCCGAAGCCCGGAGCAAGTCCTCTAGCTCAAACCGCTTGGTGTCGTCCAAGAACACCATCCTCGCCCGCTCGATTCCGCCACCGCCGGCAGCACCGCCTCCCTGGGAGGCGTAGGGGCTGGAGGAGTAGACGATCTTCTCCCCCTCCTGGAGCCGGGACGTGTTCTTCCCGGAGAACTTTCGCCAGAAATAACAAAACAAAAGGCCGGAGACGATGACGAGCACGACGAAGTCCCCAACCACGATGGCGACCACGGCGACCCGGCTCATTTTGCCTGGGGTCGGGCGGCGGCGCTCGTCGGGGGGAGCGAGCTCGGGCTTGGAGGAGGGGGAGGAGGCGACGACCGCGGCAGCTGGGGGGACGGGGGCGGCTGCTGAGACATTGGCGGCGGGGCGGCTGGGGTCGCTAACGGTGTCGCGGCAGCTGCCAAGCGGGGCGCCGCAGAGGGCCGGGTTCCCGGCAAATGCGGCGGCGGGAAAGGCAGCCAGAGAAGGAGGGATGGCGCCGGAAAGCATATTAGAGGAAACATTCAAGTCCTGGAGGTTAGGGAGGGCGATGCCGGAGATGGGGCCGGAGAGGTGGTTGGAGTCAAGGCGGACGGTGAGGAGACGAGAGAGCCGGTTCAGCGAGGCCGGCACGGAGCCGGAGAGGTTGTTGTATGAAAGATCGAGGCGGTAGAGGCGGGAGAGAGAGGAAATGGAGGGTGGGATGGGGCCGGAGAGGTTGTTGTGGGAGAGGAAGAGGAGTTTGAGGGTGGAGAGGGCGGAGAGGTCGGGGATGGAACCGGAGAAGAGGTTGGATTTGAGGCTGAGGACGCGGAGCTGGTCGAGGCGGGTGAGGGCTTGGAGGGCGTCGGACCGGAGAGGGAGAGGCCCTCGAGGACGAGACGGGTGACGCGGCCCTGGGCGCAGGAGACGCCCAGCCACGTCACGCAGGGGCCGGGTCCGACCGGTTCCAGCTCGCCAGCTTCCGGTCCGGGTCCGACAGCGCGCGGAAGGCCAGCAGCGCGCTGAGGTCTCCGTCCAGCGACGACGAAGACGCTACCACCTCCAAAGAGAGCTCGAAGAGAAGGAGTAGAAAGAGGAGACGTGGGAGAAATTGTTGAGAGAACTGAAGCTTATGCTTCTCCGCCATTTTCTCTTTCACTCTTCGGGAAGAGAAAAAAAAAGGTTGGGAGAATGGGAGGAGAAAGAGCAACGCTTTTGTAGTGGCAGCAAGCGGTGCTGCTAGGGTTTGGATCTCTCTCGCTATCACTTTCTACCTACTCTGTTGGTTGGAGGGGCGGGGCCATTTTTGTGCAACCATGTGTAAGAGTAGGCAGGGGAGTGAAACGGACCTGCGGTTACTTTGGGAAGCGGTGGCGAGCCGATGGGATGGAGACCGGATAGCAGCGGCCGTTGCCTCGGTTTGGACTGCTAACTATAACTATGACCCCAGTCTTCTGGTCAAACGGTGGTGTATTTGGAAGTCAAAAAAAAAAAAAATGGCTATTAAAATAACGCAAATATGGCTACGTTTTGTTACAGATATCCCGAGGTGTCATGGAGTCTAAAGCGTGAATCTGGCCTTTGGCTCAATTGGCAGTGGGGCCTGGTATTGTTGGCAGTCCCGCTTTACTCAATCAAGGTGTAATTAGAGCCACGAAGCTACCACGAAGCTTAACGACAAGGGTAAAAAGCATATAAATGATTATTAGAAATCAACCGGCACAAAGCGGCAGCAGATCGAAGAAAACAAAATGCCAACGCGAGAGAAATAATTGTTGTTTGATGGATTACCTTGACGCGATTTGAACCCTACGAGTGAAACTGATGGTCGCACGTAAACGTGCCAAGAAGGCTACCAGACAAGATCAAATATATGAATTTTGTTATCTAGAATAAAGGGTTTTATCTAATTGGAGAGATCTTGTGCATGTCGCTCGTAAAGGCCAAAATAGGCTAGCAATGAAACAGGCAATGATAAGCAACCCCCTCCCAAATATCTTCTAATTCTTGAATGATAATGAAAATGGAATTCCAGTTCAATCATCCAGTACGAGTGTCAAAAGATTTTTTTTTCAACTTTGTAAGCTCCTGGCTCAGGTACACGGACCTAATTCCACAAAACTTCAAACATTTTGAATCCCATAAAAATTACAATATAAAATTTAATACGATTGTTTACTAAAAAATGCTTTTAGTTTCTCCGATAACATATTTAAATATTTGGACTAAATATTCATTACACAATGGTTTTGATGACATTTAAAAGAAGATTGCAAACATATTCGTTACACTTTTTATACGGTTCTAAAATAGAAAAGGTGATCATAGATAATAGACTCTCCTTTAGAGTTTAGACAGTAGCTTAGGTGAATGGAGACTACCTACCATGGACCACCTCTTAAAAAAATCCACGATGAACTAGAAATGGAGTTGAAACATGATACGCCGGACCATGTGAAGAAGAGAGCCCTACAACCAACCAAATGCTCCTACAAGGACTGATTTTTGAGCTTTATTTTTTCGTTGTCATTCGTAAAATCCACATGGCCACATAAATGGTCATGCATCTCAGTTGTTCATCATCGTAATGGCTCCTTAAAGATGCCTTTAATTGATGCTCCAAGTGCCAAACAACAGTGCTTGGGCTCTCTTTGCTTTGGAAGAAGTTGTTTGCCCATTGGTTCGTACACTAAATATTTCTAACATGACAGCAGATTGTCAAGGCTTAAATCGGTTCATCCCTTAAAGTTTACCAGCTGATTTAATTAATTTTATTAATAAATCAAAATTACATGACCTAAAACTTTTAAAAAAATTTAATGAATAACAAGTAATTTAATTTATAAACGCAACACTTTTGTTTCCATTCCATTCAATATGAAATTATTTTTGAGGTATTGCCATCTTTCTTTTTTTTTGCGACATTCTCGTCGCACATCACGAACTAGCTATAATCTACCTTTGAACTGGGTCATTAGTTTTGTCAGAGTGGTTTTATGCCATGACAAAATAGTTTCATTACATGCCATAAGCTAATTAGAATATATTCTAAGCCAAAACGTTGATGTTATAAGAATGCTTTACGTTATAACGAGACATTCTCATTGCATGTCATAAGCTAGCCAAAAGCTACCATTGAATCGGATCGTTGGTATTGCAGGAGTGGCTTCACACTATAGCAAAATTCTGCCATTATTTCATGAATAATCTTTTTCTTATGCCCATCAACTTTAGTATACTTGGATCTGATACTATTGTAATACCTTCATTTGTTGATTTATTTAATTAACTTCGTTTGCAATCAAAACTAAATAAGTCAAAAACTCTGAAAGTTAATATATATATATAGCAAGTAAATTTGAGTTATAAATATATAATATTTTTTAAAACAATAATAAATTATTTTTAGGGTGTTACACTATGGCTGATTTAAGAGCAAGGGGTCAAGGCGGCTTAAGCATTGCAAATGTTGAGCCAGATCATCGGCCTCGAGCGTCCGGTTGCCTCCTCCAGCGAGCTCCTCGCGCCTGCAAAAAATCCCGGGGGTCGAAGATTTCGGCGGGGACCCTCTGACGCTCAAGTCAGTGCTCTGGGCAATGGTCGTGAGCTTGAGGAAGCTCGAAAGAGAAAGAGAGAGAGGCTCAGAGAGAGGAGCTCTCCCTGTGAGCGTTTAGGGGTGTAATGAGTGTGTTACCTCCTCGGGGTCTCTCTTACCCTTGTTATAGATACCTGGAGTCTGTGGGCCTGGGGCGTGATCACTTGTCAGAACATTAATTGACAGCAGCACAGTGGAGCTTACCTCCATATGACGTGTCAAGTGTAGGCCATGTCCTGTCAGAGTAGGTGGTCGTAGGGCATGGCCGATCGTTACGGCGCTTGCCAAACATGTCCCCTACGTCACCTTTTTGGTTGTCCTATGCGGATAGTGATGGGTGACAAAGTTAGTCGTGTGGGTCCCAAGGTACAACCATTGGGGGAGAAGATGATGTTGAGTTGAAGCCAACTGTCCCTCGTAGAGTGTTAAGTATGGAGTGCTTGCGTGGCCCTGCTCATGCCCTTGGATGAGCTTGCATGGCACTGTTCACGTACAAGGCTCTGTTCACTTGCATGGCACTGTTAATGGCGAGGGAGCTTGGTAGCTTGGAGGGTCGGCCTTGGAGGTCGGCCATGGAGCTGTCGGCCTTGGAGCTGTCGGCCATGGAGCTATCGGCCTTGGGGCTGTCGGCCTTATGTCGGCCATGGAGCTATCGGCCTTGGGGCTGTCGGCCTTAGAGCTGTCGGCCATGGAGCTGGCCTTGGGGTCGGCCTTGGAGCTATCGGCCTTGGGGCTGTCGGCCTTGGAGCTGTCGGCCATGGAGCTGCGGCGGCCTGGAGCTGTCGGCCTTGGAGCTGTCGACCTTGGGGCAATTGGGTGTGCGTGGCTTTATGAGGCCATAAACGCTACCGTGCCGAAGGGCCCTTTGGAGGCCAAATGGGGGCTCCGTCGATTTCCTTCCTTCACGGTTCTCTAACGGTGTTGGATCAGTCACATCAGATGCCCCCTCGCCCTTGAGACGAAGCGGGTCCACCCCAGCAAGGCGAAAGGGGCGTTACCTCCAAGTGGCTGATCCTCGCCTGACTTTAGGCCTTTAACTTTTGACATGAAGTTTGGATGTGGGTCCCCGTCCACATGCTGTTGAGGCAAAGAGCCAATGATGCCGCAATGATGCTCCTGAGACAGAGGGTGCCGTTGCCGCGGAGGCAGAGATAAGCTGCTGGGGCTGTAATAAGGCCATTGAGGCTAAAACAAGATGGTCAAACCAGAAATAAAACCACAGGGGCTAAAATAAAATTGCCTGTGTGTGTTTGTGTGCTGATCCGGAAGGTGACTCAAGCGGGTACGGGATGTTAGGGATTTGAACCGACTCGGGGCGTATGCTAGCCAGGCCGAGTGGTATCCGTTAGCCGCCATACCGTCGAGCTACTCCGAAACCACCTCGGGGGTTTCGTGGCTGGCCCAAGGGGTGACTCGGGGTCGTGGAATCATAGGTCTCGCGGGGGTTTCGGCCGGCCCGGAGGGTAACCTTTTGATCACAGGACCGTCGAGAGCCTTTCGAATGGTTGGTTTTCCCATAATGCATTTAGATACTAATGAAAAGAAACTTTTTCTTGTAGTGTACTTAGCTCTTTGTTGGAGGAATTTGTCTCCTTCTGCTTCGTTTTGGGAGGCTCCACGTTAGTGGCTTTTGTTGGTGAGCTTGGAGGGGCTCTTTACTTTTGGCGTGAAGTTTAGAGGTGGGTGCCCGTCAACTGTGAGCTGAGGAGTTGGCCTCTCCCAGCTGTGAGCTATCATGGGGCTTCTTGATAGCTGAAAGTAACCAGCAATATGTTGCAAGTGTACAATTTAAACGAAGGTATTACCCGATTGACCGTTGGCCGCTAATGCAGGGCTGAAGCCGCTGAGGCTGAAATGAAGCCGTTGAGGCTGTGACGAAGCTGCTGAGGCAAAGTTGAGGACATTGAGAGCCTTTTGAACCCCGGAGGATGACCTGAGAGTTGAGAGTCGTCAGGTGCCTTTTGTAGCGAGCTGGCCTCGAGCTTTTTGTGCTGAGCTGGGGTCGAGCTTAGAGTGCCGGCGCTTGGGATCGACCGAGGTCTTCCCTGCGGGCTTATGGTGCAGGCGCTTGGGGTCGACCGAGGCCTTCCCTGGACCCGGGCTTATGGTGCCGGCGCTTGGAGTCGACCGAGGTCTTACCTGCTGGACCGGGCTTATGGTGCCGGCGCTTGGAGTCGACCGAGGTCTTCCCTGCTAGACCCAGGCTTATGGTGCCGATGCTTGGGGTCGACCGAGGTCTTCCCTGCTGGACCCGGGCTTATGGTGCCGACGCTTGGAGTCGACCGAGGTCTTCCCTACTAGACCCGGGCTTATGGTGCCGGGGCTTGGGGTCGACCGAGGTCTTCTCTGCTGGACCCGGGCTTATGGTGCGGCGCTTGGGGTCGACCGAGGTCTTCCCTGCTGGACCCGGGCTTAAGGTGCCGGCGCTTGGGGTCGACCGAGGTCTTCCCTGCTGGATTCGGCTTATGGTGCCGGCGCTTGGGATCGACCGAGGTCTTCCTTGCTGGACCCGGGCTTATGGTGCCGTTGGGGTCGACCAAGGTCTTTCCTGCTGGACCCCGGCTTATGGTGCCGGCGCTTGGGGCCGACCGAGGCCTTCCCTGCTGGACCCGGGCTTATGGTGCCGGCGCTTGGGGTCGACCGACATCTTCCTTGTTGGACCCGGGCTTAAGGTGCCAGCACTTGGGGTTGACCGAGGTCTTCCCTGCTGGACCAGGGTTTATGGTGCCGGTGCTTGGAGTCGACCGAGGTCTTTCCTGCTGGACCCGGGCTTAAGGTGCCGGCACTTGAAGTCGACCGAGGTCTTCCCTGCTGGACCTGGGCTTATGGTGCCGGCGCTTGGGGTCGACCGAGGTCTTCCCTGCTTGACCCGGGCTTATGGTGACAGCGCTTGGAGTCGACCGAGGTCTTCCCTGCTGGACCCGGGCTTATGGTGCCGGCGCTTGGGGTTGACCAAGGTCTTCCATGCTGGACCCGGGCTTAAGGTGCCAGCACTTGGGGTCGACCGAGGTCTTCCCTGCTGGACCCGGGCTTAAGGTGCTGGCGCTTGGGATCGACCGAGGTCTTCCCTGCTGGACCCGGGCTTAAGGTGCCGGCGCTTAGGGTCGACCGAGGTCTTCCCTACTGGACCCGGGCTTATGGTGCCGATGCTTGGGGTCGACCGAGGTCTTCCCTGCTGGATCCGGGCTTAAGGTGCCAGTGCTTGGGGCGACCGAGGTCTTCTCTGCTGGACCCAGGCTTAAGGTGCCGGCGCTTGGGGTCGACCGAGGTCTTCCCTGCTGGACCCGGGCTTATGGTGTCAAAGCGAGGTTGGTCTTGGATGTTGATGCAAGGTAAATCTTCTCTGCATGGCATTTTTAAGTATCAATGAAAGAAAACTATCTTAAGTGCAATATACTTAGCTCTTGTAGCACCCATGTTTTTCCTTTTGTTGATTTGAACACTTCTGCTCGCTGGTGGTCTGCTCCCCAGGGAGTCATGTTAGTCGGATTGGAAGTGTCGTTGCCTTACTTGGGCCTTCCCTCGCAATGGAGGCCAGGACGAAATAACTGTGGCCGGGAAGAAGCTGGAAACCAGGACAAAGCTGGAGTCCGTTGAGGAAAGCCTCGACAGTTGGCGGTCATTGAAGATGAATGGCTGGGAGAGTCCATCGAGGGCGTTGCTGAGAGTAAAAAGGTCGGAGGAGTTGCTGGGAGGGCTCTTTGCCTAGCTTTTTTTTTTGAAGAGATTGATTGCACTCGGTACTGAAGCAGTCAAAGCCTTTTGTCCTCATCTTCCTCCTTGCATTAATTACAACAACACCTCTCGGCCCTTGTTGCAGTCCACCTCTGGCTGATTGTGGAGCCTTTGAGTGAGCTCTTCCAGCCGCCGGTGTTGTTCATCCAGATGCTTCCTTATCTTATGATTAAGGTCCTCCCCAGATAACTCGAAAGACTAAAAGAAGGCAGGAGATCGGTGGCGCTCAGGTGAAGCTTGATGGTGATAAGCTTCTCTGTGAGGAGATTTTTCGTGAGAGGATCACTAGCCAACTGGTGCAGCTATCATGGGCGACGTGAGAGGCTTGGGGTGCTGTTGAGTGGCCTCCGAGCGTTGCTTCTGCAGTTCATGAACTGCTGCTTTCAAAGCTTGATCTTGTTGATTGAGGATGGCCAGCTGGTTAATCAGAGCAGCTGAAGTTGGTGGTGAAGGAGGGGCACGGAGAGAGAGAGACTGGTCTTTTATCGCTCAGTGCGATGTGGATGCCCCCCAGCACGATTGGTAAGAACCTCTAGCATGTGCATCACCACCATAGCTATCTTAGAGGGGACGGAGACTTATAGCTCAAGGAGACAAAGCTTTCTTTCCTTCAGTGCATGCCCCCCCTTCCTGGCACGCCAATCTGTTGACGCCAGATTACCAGCCTCGAGCGTCCGGTCGCCTCCTCCAGCGAGCTCCTCGCGCTTGCAAATAAATCCCGGGACCGGAGATTCCGATGGGGACCCTCCGACGCTCAAGTCAGTGCTCTGGGCAATGGCCGTGAGCTTGAGGAAGCTCGAAAGAGAAAGAGAGAGAGGCTCACAGAGAGGAACTCTCCCTGTGAGCGTTTAGGGGTGTAATGAGTGTGTTACCTCCTCGGGGTCTCTCTTACCCTTGTTATAGATACCTGGAGTCTGTGGGACTGGGGCGTGATCACTTGTTAGAATATTAATTGACAGCAGCACAGTGGAGCTTACCTCCATATGACGTGTCAAGCTGTAGGCCGTGTCCTGTCAGAGTAGGTGGTCGCAGGGTATGGCCGATCGTTACGGCGCTTGCCAAACATGTCCCCTACGTCACCTTTTTGATTGTCCTATGCGGACAGTGATGGGTGATAAAGTTAGTCGTGTGGGTCCCAAGGTACAACGTTGGGGAAGAAGGATGATGTTGAGTTGAAGCCAAGTGTCCCTCGTAGAGTGTTAAGTATGAGTGCTTGCGTGGCCCTGCTCATGCCCTTGGATGAGCTTGCATGGCACTGTTCATGTATAAGGCTCTATTCACTTGCATGGCACTGTTAATGGCGAGGGAGCTTAGCAGCTTGGAGGTGTCGGCCTTGGAGGTGTCGGCCATGGAGCTGTCGGCCTTGGAGCTGTCGGCCATGGAGCTGTCGGCCTTGGAGCTGTCGGCCATGGAGCTGTCGGCCTTGGGGCTATCACCTTGGAGCTGTCGGCCATGGAACTGTCGGCCATGGAGCTGCCGGCCATGGAGCTATCGGCCTTGGAGCTGTCGGCCTTGGGGCAATTGGGTGTGCGTGGCTTTATGAGGCCATAAATGCTACCGTGGCCGAAGGGCCCTTTGGAGGCCAAAGGGGGGCTCAGTTAGTTTCCTTCCTTCACGGTTCTCTAACGGCGTTGGATCAGTCACATCAGATGCCCCCTCGCCCTTGAGACGAATCGGGTCCACCCCAGCAAGGCGAAAGGGGCGTTACCTCCCAAGTGGCTGATCCTCGCCTGACTTTAGGCCTTTAACTTTTGACATGAAGTTTGGATGTGGGTCCCCATCCACATGCTGTTGAGGCAAAGAGCCAATGATGCCGCAATGATGCTCCTGAGATAGAGGGAGCCATTGCCGTGGAGGCAGAGATAAGCTGCTGGGGCTGTAATAAGGCCGTTGAGGCTAAAACAAGATGGCCGAACCATAAATAAAACCACAGGGGTTGAAATAAAATTGCCTGTGTGTGTTTGTGTGCTGGTCCGGAAGGTGACTCAAGTGGGTACGGGATGTTAGGGATTTGAACCGACTCAGGGCATATGCTAGCCAGGCCGAGTGGTATCCGTTAGCCACCATACCGTCAGCTACTCCAAAACCACCTCGGGGGTTTCGTGGCTGGCCCAAGGGGTGACTCGGGGTCGCTGGAATCATAGGTCTTGAACCACCGCGGGGGTTTCGTGGCCGGCCCGGGGGGTAACCTTTTGATCACAGGACCGTCGAGAGCCTTTCGAATGGTTGGTTTTCCCATAATGCATTTAGATACTAATGAAAAGAAACTTTTTCTTGTAATGTACTTAGCTCTTTGTTGGAGGAATTTGTCTCCTTCTGCTTCGTTTTGGGAGGCTCCACGTTAGTGGCTTTTGTTGGTGAGCTTGGAGGGGCTCTTTACTTTTGGCGTGAAGTTTAGAGGTGGGTGCCCGTCAACTGTGAGCTGAGGAGTTGGCCTCTCCCAGCTGTGAGCTGTCATGGGGCTTCTTGATAGCTGAAAGTAACCAGCAATATGTTGCAAGTGTACAATTTAAACGAAGGTATTACCCGATTGACTGTTGGCCACTAATGCAGGGCTGAAGCCGCTGAGGCTGAAATGAAGCCGTTGAGGCTGTGACGAAGCTGCTGAGGCAAAGTTGAGGACATTGAGAGCCTTTTGAACCTCGGAGGGTGACCTAAGAGTTGAGAGTCGTCAGATGCCTTTTGTAGCGAGCTGGCCTCGAGCTTTTTGTGCTGAGCTAGGGTCGAGCTTAGAGTGCTGGCGCTTGGGGTCGACTGAGGTCTTCCCTGCCGGGCTTATGGTGCCGGCGCTTGGGGTCGACCGAGGCCTTCCCTGGACCCGGGCTTATGGTGTCGGCGCTTGGAGTCGACCGAGGTCTTTCCTGCTGGACCCGGGCTTATGGTGCCGGCGCTTGGAGTCGACCGAGGTCTTCCCTGCTGGACCCGAGCTTATGGTGCCGACGCTTGGAGTCGACCGAGGTCTTCCCTGCTGGACCTGGGCTTATGGTGCCGGCGCTTGGGGTCGACCGAGGTCTTCCCTACTGGACCTGGGCTTATGGTGCCAGCACTTGGAGTCGACCGAGGTCTTCCCTGCTGGACCCGGGCTTATGGTGCCGGTGCTTGGGGTCGACCGAGGTCTTCTCTGCTGGACCCGGGCTTATGGTGCCGACGCTTGGGTCGACCGAGGTCTTCCTTGCTGGACCCAGGCTTAAGGTGCCGGCGCTTGGGATCAACCGAGGTCTTTCCTGCTGGACCCGGGCTTATGGTGTTGGCGCTTGGGATCGACCGAGGTCTTCCCTGCTGGACCCGGGCTTATGGTGCCGGTGCTTGGGGTCGACTGAGGTCTTTCCTACTGGACCCCGGCTTATGGTGCCGGTGCTTGGGGTCGACCGAGGTCTTCCTGCTGGACCCGGGCTTATGGTGCCGGCGCTTGGGGTCGACCAAGGTCTTCCTTGCTGGACCCAGGCTTAAGGTGCCGGCGCTTGGGGTTGATCGAGGTCTTCCCTGTTGGACCCGGGCTTATGGTGCCGGAGCTTGGAGTCGACCGAGGTCTTCCCTGCTGGACCCGGGCTTAAGGTGCCAGTGCTTAAAGTCGACCGAGGTCTTCCCTGTTGGACCTGGGCTTATGGTGCCAGCGCTTGGGGTCGACCGAGGTCTTCCCTGCTGGACCTGGGCTTATGGTGCCGGCGCTTGGGGTCGACCGAGGTCTTCCCTGCTTGACCCGGGCTTATGGTGACGGCGCTTGGAGTCGACCGAGGTCTTCCCTGCTGGACCCGGGCTTATGGTGTCGGTGCTTGGGGTCGACCGATGTCTTCCCTGCTAGACCCGGGCTTATGGTGCCGACGCTTGGGGTCGACCGAGGTCTTCCATGCTGAACCCGGGCTTAAGGTGCCGGCGCTTGGGGTCGACCGAGGTCTTCCCTGCTGGACCCGGGCTTAAGGTGCTGGCGCTTGGGGTCGACCGAGGTCTTCCCTGCTGGACCCGGGCTTATGGTGCCGGCGCTTGGGGTCGACCGAGGTCTTCCCTGCTGGACCCGGGCTTAAGGTGCCGGCGCTTGGGGTCGACCGAGGTCTTCCCTGCTGGACCCAGGCTTATGGTGCCGGCGCTTGGGGTCGACCGAGGTCTTCCCTACTGGACCCGGGCGTAAGGTGCCAAAGCGAGGTTGGTCTTGGATGTTGATGCAAGGTAAATCTTCTCTGCATGGTATTTTTAAGTATCAATGAAAAAAACTATCTTAAGTGCAATATACTTAGCTCTTGTAGCACCCATGTTTTTCCTTTTGTGGATTTGAGCACTTCTGCTCGCTGGTGGTCTGCTCCCAGGGAGTCATGTTAGTCGGATTGGAAGTGTCGTTGCCCTTACTTGGGCCTTCCCTCGCATTGGAGGCCAGGACGAAATGCCTGTGGCCGGGAAGAAGCTGAAAACCGGGACAAAGCTGGAGTCCATTGAGGAAAGCCTCGATAGTTGGCGGTCATTGAAGATGAATGGCTGGGAGAGTCCATCGAGGGCGTTGCTGAGAGTAAAAAGGTCGGAGAAGTTGCTGGAAGGGCTCTTTGCCTAGCTTTTTTTTTTGAAGAGATTGATTGCCCTCGGTGCTGAAGCAGTCAAAGCCTTTTGTCCTCATCTTTCTCCTTGCATTAATTACAACAACACCTCTCGGCCCTTGTTGCAGTCTACCTCTGGCTGATTGTTGAGCCTTTGAGTGAGCTCTTCCAGCCGCCGGTGTTGTTCATCCATATGCTTCCTCATCTTATGATTAAGGTCCTCCCCAGATAACTCGAAAGACTAACAAAAGGTAGGAGATCGGTGGCGCTCGGGTGAAGCTTGATGGTGATAAGCTTCTCTGTGAGGAGATTTTCCGCGAGCGGATCACTAGCCAACTGGTGCAGCTATCATGGGCGACGTGAGAGGCTTGGGGTGCTGCTGAGTGGCCTCAGAGCGTTGCTTCTGCAGTTCATGAACTGCTGCTTTCAAAGCTTGATCTTGTTGATTGAGGATGGCCAGCTGGTTAATCAGAGCAGCTGAAGATGATGGTGAAGGAGGGGCACAGAGAGAGGGAGACTGGTCTTTTATCGCTCAGTGCGATGTGGATGCCCCCAGCACGATTAGTAAGAACCTCTGGCATGTGCATCACCACCATGGCTATCTTAGAGGGACGGAGACTTATAGCTCAAGGAGACAGAGCTTTCTTTCCTTCAGTGTGTGCCCTCCCTTCCTGGCACGCCAATCTGTTGACGCCAGATCACCGGCCTCAAGTGTCCGATCGCTTCCTCCAGCGAGCTCCTCGCGCCTGCAAACAAGTTCCGGGGGCCGGAGATTCCGGCGGGGACCCTCCGACGCTCAAGTCAGTGCTCTGGGCAATGGCCGTGAGCTTGAAAAAGCTCGAAAGAGAAAGAGAGAGAGGCTCAGAGAGAGCTCTCCCTGTGAGCGTTTAGGGGTGTAATGAGTGTGTTACCTCCTTGGGGTCTCTCTTACCCTTGTTATAGATACCTAGAGTCTGTGGGCCTGGGGCGTGATCACTTGTCAGAACATTAATTGACAGCAGCACAGTGGAGCTTACCTCCATATGACGTGTCAAGCTGCAGGCCGTGTCCTGTCAGAGTAGGTGGTCGCAGGGCATGGCCGATCGTTACGGCGCTTGCCAAACATGTCCTCTACGTCACCTTTTTGGTTGTCCTATGCGGACAGTGATGGGTGACAAAGTTAGTCGTGTGGGTCCCAAGGTACAGCCATTGGGGGAGAAGGATGATGTTGAGTTGAAGCCAACTGTCCCTCGTAGAGTGTTAAGTATGGAGTGCTTGCGTGGCCCTGCTCATGCCCTTGGATGAGCTTGCATGGCACTGTTCACGTACAAGGCTCTGTTCACTTGCATGGCACTGTTAACGGCGAGGGAGCTTGGCAGCTTGGAGGTGTCGGCCTTAGAGCTGTCGGCCATGGAGGTGTCGGTCATGGAGCTGTCAGCCTTGGAGCTGTCGGTCATGAAGCTATCGGCCTTGGAGCTGTTGGCCATGAAGCTGTCGGCCTTGGGGCAATTAAGTGTGCATGGCTTTACTCACCAACATTGGTTGTTCAGGTGAAAGCATGGGAGGATGTCCCAGGATAGAAGCTGGCGGGAATACTGTCAGACTTGATAAGTGGACCTAACAATCATCTTGTTGGGCCAACCGTCGTTGTTGACACGCGAAAGAACCAAACTATTTTGTTGGCATGCACCAGGTCCGATGATTTTGGATCGACTGCATCCGCACGCGGTGTGCGTTTCATCGTAGTCCACCGTCCACGGATAGGCGAGCGAGCGAGAGAGAGAGAGAGAGAGAGAGAGAGCAGCAGCAGCGGATGTGGAGTTTCTATTCGCACCACAATAATTGGTCTTCACGCCCGCACTTAAAAAAAAAAAAAAAAAAAAATATATATATATAACCATTATATCCCTCATATTTTCTTTTCATACCCCACATGAACAAATCCCCTATCGGCACCATCTTACCCTCGCTCTCCCCATCTGAACAAACCCCTTTCGGTATTGTCTCACCTTCTTTTGGGCCACGAAAGCTATCTATGATTGATCAAACAGAGACTCTCTATTTCTCTAGATAGGTCAGACCAAATAGAGGGTCTCTGTTTAGCCTTATTTGTCCATACAAAGGATCTTTGTTTGACCAATAGAATGAAACAGACAGGTAAAAAAAGACGAGGGCCGAAGGGACCGATGCCGGTGCTGAGGGGGAGGAAAAGGGAGCCAGTGCTGAGGAGACGGTGGGTAGAAAGGGCAGGAGAGGAAAGCTGGGGGCCAAGGAAAGATCAGAGCCGACGGAGCAGTGCCAGGGGAGTCGGCGCTGACGAAGAAAGGGGAGTCGATGGTGCCAATCGAGAGGAGGGAAGCTAGTGCCAAAGGGGAGGGGGGAGTCGGTGCCGGGCGGATGGGGAAGGAAGGGGGAGAGAAAAATAAAAGAGGGTAGTTTAGGAATTTAATTTTTTTAAAAAAATTGGGGGTGTAGAGAGTAATTTTTGGAGAACTTCTATTTGCACCGCAAAAATTGCTTTCTACACCTTTTAATTTTTTTAAAAAAATTTATTTTTCTAAACTATCCTCCCCCCTCCCCGTTTTCTCCGAAGGAACCCCCTCTCTCGCTTCGGCTGCCCTCCTTCCTAGTTCACTCTGGCGCCCCTCTCCCTGGCTTCTCCGATCGATCCATCCTTCCCCCGAGCACCGAAGCACCGACCCCCCTCTTTGACTTTCCCTTGTCTCGATGCTCGGGGAGAGGGAGGGTGGGGACCGGAGCAATTGGGGAAGGAGGGAAAAGCCGGGGGGCACGCGAAGCGAATGGGGAAGGGGGGTGCTGCAAGAGCGAATGGAGGAAAAGCTGGGAGGAGGGTCTGTCGGAGCAAATAGGAAGAAAGCTGGAAGGCTGCCGAAGCGAACGAAGGGGGAAGACGGGAGAAGGGTCCGTTGAAGCAACCGAAGGGAGGGGGAAGCGGGCTGGGGGTGCCAGAGTGAACATGAAAGAGAGGCAGCTGTCGAAGTGAACGGAGGAAAAGCCAGGAAGAGGGTTAGCCGAAGCAAATGAGGGAGGGGCAAGGCCAAGGGTGCCGAAGCGAATATGGAAGGGGGAGCTATCGGAGCGCCGGAGCTAACGGGGGTAGAAGGAAGGGGCAAGGGTTTTAAGAATAATTAAGGAAATTAAAAAAATTAAGGGCATAAAGAGTAATTTGCGGTGTAAATAGAAGCTCCCGTTGCGGTGTATATAGAAATTCCCCAGCAGGAAGACGCCTTCAACTTGAGTTTTGAATCAGCCAGCGAAGTACCACTTATTTACCGAACCAGCCATTCCGGTTGCCAGTCCATGAAAATAAGTTGAGACGTCTGATATTTTAATATTAAAAAATAATTTCACTTCTTTGTTATCATCCCTGATCATTGGCAGTTTGTTGCATTAATATGATTAATTATATAACATGGTTAAAATTATTTTCATCACCTGAAAAATTATCAAAATTATTAGCGAAGCTTATACCATTCCCACTGCTATATCCATGGATATCACCTGATCCAACTAAAACTTCAAAGGATCGAGTAGTAAAATAGCAACCATATACCGTATTAGGTTAACATGATTTAGCTCTTTATTCAATCTTCTCTCTCACGCATATAAATCCACACCACTAAGTTTCTTACACTAAGAAATTAGATATTTATTTTTAATTTTTAATTTTTTAAATTTTGTTTTCTTCATAAATAGCTATTTCTTTCTTTGTGTAATCTTTAAAAGAAAAAACGTTGCTTTGATGGTAGCATATACCACTTTTATAGCGGTAAAACTTTTCTTGTTAATTGAACTTAAATTTTATATCATACTTCCATGAATTTGCAGCTCTAAAATCTTACAAAAAGTCATCATAGATTAAGAATGAAATAATAAATGATAACTAAATAAATCATTTGTTGTGCCCACCACATGAGTTTTCAATTCAATTGTCATCTTAATGAAAGAAGTAAACAAAAAAAAATGTTAGAATCATGGACTTGTTAAAATTATCTATTTATACTTTTTTTAATCAAGTGAATTTAAATTGAAAAAGAATATATAACTTTTTCTTTATTAAAACACTTATTTTGACAAATTTCATGTTATTTGTGTTGCAAAATAGCATCATATATATTCCTTCTTATTATACAATTATTTCTAAAGATCTATAGTTTGCATTTATACCTTCATTTTATTAAAATTATTATTTTTTATTTATTCACTTATTCTTGAACCAAGAAAATAAAATTCAAGAAAATAATATATAACTTGACATCTTCCACCTAATTAAACTCATAAAATTTTATTTGTTTTTGGATTAATCTATTAATTTTCAAATAACAATATTATGATTTTAAATCACTCAACAATTGTTTAGTGGCCTCCCTCACCTAATTACTTGCCCTTTAAGGTGATATTCAAGCCATAAAATACATTAGCGTCCATTGTTTAGAAAAGATAAGATAATTTTATTGGGGGTAGAATCGTTATTACATTGATAATCGTGCAAAGGGGCTGAGACCGGCCCCATCCCTCCGTACGCTACGATATGCCCCCGAGGAATAAGCTAAACTAATATGGTCCGTCAGGCCATACGACTCCTCCGGGTTTCCATAGCTCGGCCTCTCCGAGCCTCCCATAGCTCGGCTTCCCCGAGCTTCTCATAGCTCGGCTTCCTCCGGGCTTCCATAACTCGGCCTCTCCGAGCTTCCCATAGCTTGGCTTCCCCGAGCTTCCCATAGCTCGGCTTCCTCCGGGCTTTCATAGCTCGGCCTCTCTGAGCTTCCCATAGTTCGGCTTTCCCCGAGCTTCCATAGCTCGGCCCCTCCGAGCTTCCTGCAGCTCATCTTCCCCGAGCTTCCCATAGCTCGGCCTCTCCGAGCTTCTTACTCGTCTTCCCCGAGCTTTCCATAGCTCGGCTTCCTCCGGGCTTCCATGGGTCGACCTTCCTGAGCGATCCATGATTCGATATTCACCTCCGTGGAACCTGACGCGGGAGAGCCTAGACCCATCATAACATAATCCCAGGCAAAGGATTACGTTGAAGAGTGGTCTAGGACCTGGGACCTACGCATCCACTAGATCTCATGCCATCAAGGAGCTCTCCTAGCCGTCAATCCCTTAACGAACAAGATACGGATCCCACTGGCCCCACAACAGCCTGATTCGATTCATCTCTGTATCCTAACAACCTTCGAACCTTTCAGAAGACGCTCAAGATCCATGTGACTGCCTATAAATACGACACCCCCAGATTCTCTCAGGTATGTGCTCACTACCCCTGGCTCACTCTCACTCTCTCACTCTCCCCCACTGCTCGTCGGCGCTCCCTTATTGCTCCCGATCGGCCACCCCTGGAGAGACTCCCCGGAGAGATCCCTCTCCCTATTTTCTGTTGATCACCGATCCCCACTGACTTGAGCGTCGGAGGGTCTTCCGCGGAGGGCCACCCCCAACGCCTCTCGCGCAAGGACTTCTGTGCAGGTCCACCCAGAAGGAAGCCCAGACCAGGAGATCGACCGCGCCCGAGTCGGATGATGGATCCCGACGGCAATAGATTGGCGCTAGAGGAAGGGCCTCAAGTCCCGTTAAAACTTGAAGAAAGAAGACAAGAATCTCGATCTGAAGTAGAACCTCTCCAATGGCTAATCAGAGAAGAGCAACCTCTGAAGCCCAAGACCAGGTCATCACTCAAAGACCTGATCCGACATGCAACACAGCGCCGCAGCCTCCACCAGTTGAGACCCCGTCACCGCCAGCCATCCCGGTGACCCAAGACCAGTTCGCCATGCTTATCCAGCAGGTCCAAGCCCTGACCCACCTGGTTCAGGAGCATTTCACACCTGCCCCTGCTCCGCACCTTCATAGGGAGGCCGCAGCTCTTTCCTCCCCGGCCACCTCCTCCTCTGGTCCGCATGAAGCCATGGACCCCCCACACCGACCCAGAGGGGACAAACCGGTCCCGCGAGGTGGCTATGACAGGGATCCTCCTAGATCTCGACGAGCCCGGACCCTTTCCCCGGTGTCCTCCTGCCATGATTCAACGCCGTCGCTGTGCTCTCCCTGCCCAGCTCCTCCTCTTTCTGCTGAAGAAGAGATCCGTCGACAAATCCGAGAGATGTGTCAGGAGCTGAACGCCGCCAAGCAGGCCCATCCGCCTCAGCCCAAGGTGGAGCAGGGCATCCCTTTCTCCAAAGGGATCATGGAGGAAGTAATTCCCTCCCATGTCAAATTACCAACCGTCGAGCCCTACCACGACTCTTCTGACCCGGATGATCATCTCAGCAGCTTCCGGTCAATAATGATATTCCATGGAGCATCCGACGCAATCCTCTGCTGCGCCTTCCCCTCCAGCCTCAGAGGATCTGTCCGAACCTGGTTCAACGCCTTGAAACCAGGTTCCATCGATTCATTCGACGAGCTGAGCCATCTTTTTATTGGCCAGTTTGTCAGTAGCCGCCGTCACCGATGGAGATCCGACTCTCTCTCCGAAGTTAAGCAGAGAGAGGGGGAGTCCTTGATAAATTATCTTGGCCGCTTCAACAAGGCCATGCTAGAGGTGGACCACCTTAATCATGAGATGGCTATGTCCGCCTTAGCGGGAGGAGTTTCGAAGGAAAGCGACTTCTACCTAGCAATGGAAGTTAGCTACCCCCCAAACCTCTCCGATATGATGGCCCTGGCAGACAAATACGCCAGGGTCGAAGAGTCGCGGAGAGTTGCCCGTGCCGAGCTGGCAAAGAAGAAAGAACCCAAAGGTCCTGACAGGCACCGACCCGTTCGTCGGCCGAGTCCACCTCGTCGCCAAAGAGCTCCCCCACCGCCACCGAGGAATCGCTTCCGGAGCCTGCCCAGGCGATTCGACCGCTACACTTCATTGACTGTGCCCCGGGCACAGATCCTCATGGAGATAGAGCGCCAGCTCCCCTGGCCAGCTCCTCTCCGAGGGAACCTGACCTGGAGGGACCCCACCAAATACTGCTACTACCATCGGGAGCACAGCCACGACACTGAGGAATGCTGGCAGCTGAAAAATGAGATTGACAGGCTGATTCAATGGGGCCGACTGAACCAATTCAGGAGGGCTCCGGAGCCAGGACAAGGGGGGGGATCGCTAGCCCGAGCTTCAACAACTTCCCCCTCCACCGAATCCACCTGTAATCGGCCACATCAACATGATCAAAGAAGCCGGCGGCTCGAGCTCCAAAAATGATGACGAAAGATCGATGCCAAAGAAAGCATGGACGGGCGAGCTCTCCTTCTCCGACGATGATCTTCGAGGGATACAGTTCCCCCATGACGATGCGCTAGTTGTATCCCTCAATTTAAATGACTATGATGTAAGCCGGATCCTTGTTGATAATGAAAGTTCTGTGAATGTTTTGTACCTCGATGTGTTTGCCAAGATGAGACTGCTCATGGAAAACCTTCGAGCCATGGATTCTACCCTAATGGGATTCACAGGCGACGTCGTCATCCTGGAGGGGGTCGTAACCTTAACGGTCCGCGTGGGAACCTGGCCCCTTGTGGCCACTATTCACACGAACTTCCTGGTAACTAAACTCAGGTCGCCCTACAACGCAATATTTGGTAGACCTGGCCTGATGTCCCTCAAGGCAGTTGTCTCCATCCCACACCTGTCCATAAAATTTTCCACCAGGCTGGGAGTTGGAGTTGTCCGAGGAAGCCAAACCATGGCTCAACAGTGCTTCATTACCAGCCTTCAGTCCAGAATGCCGGAGGTTGACGGGCTGGACGCTCGGGAGGATTTCGCCGAACAGCGAGGAGAACCAGCCGAGGAACTGGAAGAAGTGCCGTTGGATGAGGCCCATCCCGACCGAACCATAAAGATTGGATCGCTGCTAAAGGGCGAACCTCGGCACAAGTTGATCGAATTTCTCCAAAGCAACGCCGACGTCCTTTCCTGGTCCGCCTCTGACATGCCAGGGATCATCCCCGAGGTTCTCGTCCACCGCCTTAATGTGGACGAGATGTACCGGCCTGTCAAGCAAAAGAAGAGGAGCTTTGCCTCGGAGCGACAGAAGGCTATTGAAGAGGAAGTTGATAAACTCATCAAGGCGAACTTCGTCCGGGAGGTAAATTACCCGAACTGGCTATCGAATGTCGTCATGGTGAAGAAGTCGAACGGCAAGTGGCGGATTTGCATCGACTTCACCGACCTCAATAAAGCCTGCCCGAAGGACAGCTTTCCTCTTCCCTGGATCGATCAGCTTGTGGACGCCACCTCGGGTCATCAAATGCTGACATTCATGAACGCTTACTCAGGCTACAATCAGATTCGGATGGCTCCCAAAGATGAAGAAAAGACCTCCTTCATAACCGACCGAGGTACTTACTGTTACCGTGTTATACCTTTTGGTCTTAAAAATGCAGGAGCCACCTACCAAAGGCTAATCAACAAAGCATTCAAGGAGCAAATCGGCCGGAACATGGAGGTATATGTCGACGACATGCTGGTCAAAAGTAAAGAAGCATCACAGCACGTCGAGGACCTCTCAGAGAGCTTTGCAATGCTCCGCAAGTATAGGATGAAGCTCAATCCGACTAAATGCGCCTTTAGCATTAACTCTGGGAAGTTCCTCGGCTTCATGGTTTCCCAGCGAGGTATCGAAGCTAACCTCCAGAAGATTCAAGCTCTTCAGCAAATGGCGCCTCCGACATCTATTAAAGAAGTCCAGCGCCTAACTGGAAGGATAGCGGCTCTCAACCGCTTCATGGCGTGCTCAGCCGAAAGATGCCTCCCCTTCTTCAAAACCCTCCTGTCGGCTAAGAACTTCCAGTGGACCCCCGAGTGTCAAAAATCATTCCAAGATCTCAAGAAGTACCTCGGCTCGCCCCCACTCCTCAGCAGTCCAAGTCCTAGCGAGACAATATTCCTGTATCTGGCTATTTCAGAAGGTGCCGTTTGTTCGGTGCTAGTCAGGGAAGAAAACAAGATCCAGAAGCCAATTTATTATGTCAGCAGGCTACTCCGCGACGCGGAGACAAGATATAGCTGAATTGAAAAGATGGTGTTGGCCTTGATTACCTAAGTTCGGAAGCTGCGGTCGTACTTTCAGGCGCATTCTGTGATAGTCCTGACTGACCAACCCATCAAGGCGGTAGTCCACCGTCCGAAAACATCAGGGAGAATGACTAAGTGGGCCATCAAGCTGAACGAGCATGATATCCGTTTTTAGCCTCGCCCGGCCATCAAAGCTCAAGTATTAGCCGATTTCCTCCTCGAGTGTACCATCCCGGAGGACGGCTCCACCCCCAACTCCCTCGAAGAACCGAAATCTAACGCCTGGTGGCTCCTCCATGTCGATGGGTCATCCAACGCTCATCGCTCCGGTGTGGGCTTGGTTCTCACCAGTCCGGAGGGGGTGACTTTTAAATATGGCGTCCGCTTCTCCTTCCCAGCCTCCAACAACGAAGCTGAGTATGAAGCCTTGCTAGCCGATCTCTGAATCGCCTGCAACCTTAAGTTGGAGAAACTTAATGCCTTCACTGGCTCGGGAGCCAAACATGATCCGATATCTTCAAGAGGTGCAGAGCCTACTCTCCCATTTTCCCGAGTTTGAGATTATTCAGATTCCCAGATTTGAGAATGCCCGTGCCAACCTACTGTCTCTGCTGGCAACCACGGAGTCAATGGATGCCGAGCAAAAATTCTACTTGGAGACCTTGGAGAAACCCAGTATCACGGAAGCCGACCGAGTAATGCAAGTTGAGGCCGAATCATCATGGTTCGACCCCATTCTGAGGTACATCAAAGGAGGGTTGCTTCCACCCGACCGGAGAGAAGCCAGAAAGCTAAAGCTGCAGGCCACCCATTATGTACTGATCGATGATCAACTCTACAAACGGTCCTTCTCCATGCCACTGCTCAGATGTCTTCGCCCGTCTGAAGCAGATTATGCTCTCTATGAAGTGCATGAGGGGATTTGCGGCAACCATCTGGGAAGCCGGTCCCTGTGTCACAAGGTGCTACGTCAAGGCTACTATTGGCCGACCATGCAGAAGGATGCAGACAACCTTGTCCGAGCTTGCGACCCATGCCAGAGGCACTCAAGCATTCAGAGACTCCCCTCCGCTAGCCTAGTTCCTATATCCTCCGCTTGGCCCTTTGCCAAGTGGGGGATGGACATCCTCGGCCCGTTTTCGCTCGCCACGGGGCAGCAAAAATTTCTGTTCGTCGCCATTGACTACTTCACTAAATGGGTCGAGGCGGTTGCACAAATAATCGAAGCACGGGCCAAAGATTTCGTATGGAGGTCCATCATCTGCCGTTTCAGCCTCCCGCACACTATAATCACTGACAATGGCAGGCAATTCGACAATCCGAAGTTCTGCTAGTTCTGCGAAGAGCACGGAATCCATCACCACCTCACCTCCATCGGGCATCCGTAAGCCAACGAAGCGACTGAGGTAACCAACCGGACTTTGCTTCAAGGGATCAAAGCTCGGCTCTCCAGGGCCCGAGGCAGGTGGACAGATGAGTTGCACCACGTCCTGTGGGCCTACCGCACTACCCCAAGAATACCCACAGGCGAAACCCCATTCCGAATGGCCTTCGGCACGGAGGCCATTATCCCAGTGGAGATAGGTCTCCCTTCACTGCGGGTGGAAAGCTACTCAGAGGAAGCCAGCGAGGAGCAGCTCCGCACCAACCTCGACCTGATAGAGGAGGTTAGAGAGAAAGCTCGGATCAGAGTAGCTGCCTATCAGCAAAGGGTGGCTCGCTACCACGCCTCCATAGTCAAAGGAAAAGCTTTCTTACCCGGCGACCTCGTTCTCCGGAAAGCATTTGTCTCCAAACCGCTGGAGTAAGGAAAGCTGGCACCAAACTGGGAAGGCCCCTACCAAGTAGCGGAGATCGTTGGATCGGGGACCTACAAGCTGCAAGATCTAAGCGGAAAGTCCATCCCTCGAACGTGAAATTTGGACAATCTCCATAAGTATTATCAATAGGGTATGTCCTTTATAGGCTCACCTTATTATACCTTTTTGTTGGCACATGCTTCATAATTTACGACATGAATCATCACATATTATGTCGCCAAAAATTGCGAAAAGAAACATGTGCTGCTTACCAATTATCGGCACGATCGAGTTACCTGTTTAAACAGAAAATCTCTGAACCTCGGCTGGGCCGAGCGACTAATCTCCGAACCTCGGCTGGGCCGAGCAACTAATCTCCAAACCTCGGCTGGGCCGAGCGATAAATCTCCGAACCTCGGCTGGGCCGAGCAACTAATCCTCGAACCTCGGCTGGGCCGAGCAACAAAATCACCGAATCTCGGCAGGGCCGAGCGACAAAGTCCCCAAACCTAGACAGGGCCACAATCTCTGAAGCCCCGGCCAAAATAGGAGTGCGTGAACCTTGGCCGAAGTCAAGGGGTATATTCTGCTACTAGAAATCTCGGCCAAAGCCGAGGAATGACCTTAACTATCGAATTCCTCGGGCCAACTGAGCGATATTCCTGCGCCCTGGCCATGCCCGATGCTCGAATCCTCGACCAAACGAGCAAAGCCTTCGCGCTTTAGCCATGTCCCAAGGCGTCATTTGAAGCCTAGTGACCTCTCGAATACCCCAAAATAAAAACCTCCTGATACTCCGGCAGAAGTAAAGGATCTCCTTCTAAGGGCCTCCTAGGTCCACCGCTGGTCCAAACAGAGACCAACGACCCCCCAAAACTTGGTTCGGGTTCGGGCAGCTAACAAGCCCCGACTGACCTAAACATCCTTCTAAACTATGATTGGATTCGGATGGCTTACGTGCTCTGACCAAACCCGACTGAGGTCTCCTAAAACTTAGCTTGAACTCGGGCAACTGATAAATCCCAATCAACATTGGCAAATATTTTGGAAACAACAAGATGCACCAGATGCAAAATCTTCATTTTTCATTGACTGAAGAAGAAAAAAATAGCAAACAGAGAAAAAGAAAGAGTAAAAAGAGCCCTCACAGGGGCTTACTGTCTTCCACAGGAGCTGCCGGGCCCTCCCTGTGCCGAGTCTTCCAAGCGCCGGGATAGCTCGGCGACTTGACGGTGGAGGGAGGCTATCTCCTCCCTTTGCCGGTCCGCCACCCGATGAAGGGCCTCAGTCTCCCTTGCAGAGATGGCAAGATACTCCTCAAAAACCTTCTCAAGCCATTCGTGGCTTGCGAAGGCTGATGCCAGAGCCTAGCCATCAACCACAATGGTGGGGCGACTCCCCTCTGAGCCTCTGGGACCGTTGATCACTACGCCCAGTCTATCAGGTGATTGCTCTCTACCTTGAAAATCCATGTCGAAAGTTATTTAAAGACTAAACCGAAAGGATGGTAAACACCAGCACCCCACTCATCTGTATTTATACTCCTCAGGCGAGTATCTCGATCAGTCGGGCTATAAATACTGACCCATGGGAATTCGCCATGTGTCATCGCTTTAACTGGCGGCCACAGGACCCGAAGGGCCATACCCCTTCCCGAGCAAGATCGGGAAATGTCGACGAGCTGTTCGGAAACTCCCCTCCTTCTCTAGAAATGGGGTTCCTCCCGATCTGTCGGGCCCCCGCAGTAAATGCCCTCAACACTCCCCCAAGCTCTCTTAAATCAGCCGCCCTTTGGAAAATGTGAAGAAGAAAGAGTGCCTGCACCTGACGATAATTCGCTCCCTCGGGAATGACCAAATCATGAAAAATGGGCATACCCACACGCCACCCATTCCGCTTTAACACTCCTCACCGAGCCTCACAGAGGCCAGGTATCATGACTTACGGCGGCGACTAAGTCATCTCTCCGAGCTCTAATTCTCCGAACCTTGGCTGGGCCGAGTAACCATTCTCTGAACCCCGGCAGGGCCAGGCTATAAATCTCCGAACCCCAATAAGGTCGAGCAACGAATATCCGAGCTTCGACCAGAGTCAAGGAATATTGTCAGCTCCCCCTCCTCTCTAGGGCCACCGACAGCACACCTGCACACTTGTGGTAATCGGATAGAGTTTTACTAGTCTTTATGTAGCGCTCCATAAAGAGCTAGAGAACCCCAACTAATTATCATAAGTGGCAGACACACGAAAACACATCCTGTTAAAAACTTTTCACTTTCATCTCAATTATATACACAAATCACCCAATCAACATTAAGCATCAACCTGCTCAGATAATATTTTTCATGACATTCCTCAGGCAGTTTACAAGATCACATTCACATTCGACATTAAAATCCTAAGTGCACACATCATACTCATAATCTTCTCCAAAACATAAGTCTCGTATTCATATCCAAAAAGGTCTAAAACATCATTACATCCCACTGTACACATACACATATACAAAATACAATTATCAAACCACACTCTCTCAATATACAAGGCTAGCATTTAAACACTCTTGCATCCAAGCAAGCTTCACCAGCTAAGGGTCCTGTCCTGCTTATCTTGTGATCCTGGCAGAAATACTCACTGATCTGAAAGAACATTTAAATCATAGAGGGATGAGACCTAAGTCCCAGTGACTGGATACCATCTAACTATGGAGAAATAGAGAACCATAACCTCTTAATTTCAATCGTATGCTGAAACTATTTAACTTGTACAACTCAAAGTACATTTTTAACATGATATCAGATAAAATAAAATGTAGCTTATTCTTCAAATAACATATCAGTACTGGAATACTCTATAATAACTCTTCACTGAAAGATAACTCATTAAAATAAAACTTCATGCATTACAATATGAAGATATGCATTCTTTATCTACAACCCAGACTCCCATCAGGATCTGCTTGCCCACTGGCATCTCAAGTAAGATCTCCCTCTCGGGATAACTATTTGGCCCATTGGCCCTTTTTATATCACAACATATGCTTTTAGATCTCATGATGCTGGGCTGTGTGTGTAATGCCTCTGAGGTACCACCCTACAGTCGCCCTTCTGTAGGTGTACTCTCATCGGGTGCGTGACTAGCAACAGGATCCCCGCACAAATAGCACCCCTTACCCGTGCGGTTCACCTGGCAAAGTGCTTTGTTCCTTAACCCTGGAACCTCGGGTTTTCTCTCTGCCCCCACGGGCTATATATAGTAATCAGCTCCACTGAGCTATGATTCATGCCCCCACGGGCTGCTCACAACCAGCCCCACTGGTCTGGTTAGGCATGCACTCACCCCTGATTCTGGGGTTCATCGTACGATCTGTTCGCAAGGAGGTGCCGGCTCGATAGTAGTGTGCAATGCTCATGCTACAGTACAGTCTAAAGGGTGATCAGCCCCCTAGCTGCCTGATGCTCAGTATGACTCATACATCATTTGTAAAGCTTTATCATGCAAATATGCCATGTATACATTAAAAATTCCCTCATCGAAACTCATGCTTATGTGTTTATGCTCAAAACTCATTTATCAGATTATCATATACTAGGTTCTCATTTCTCATATTTAAAACATACATAATACTCAACTAAACATAACATACCATAACTAGGTATAAATCTCATTATACTAGCTCAAATTAACCTCTCATTGCTAGATGAGAAATCCACTCACCTTAGTAGGTTACTCCTCGACTGGTACAACTGGTACTCAACTCTGGTATTTCGGCTCCCTGGAATAACCCTCTTGACCTACGTCAACATACAGATACAATGGCTATTAGGATTACCTCCCACGAGGTTTTCCCACGAACCGTGCACTACAAGAAAATACTGAAATAGCGACGCAAATTTAGCGACGCAATTTTGCGTCGCTAAATTGCGACCACTTTGCGACGCCTTTGTGACAACAAAATATTGCGACGCATTAGCGACTCATTAGCGACTCAATTAACCAAAAAATCAAAAAAAAATTATATTTTTAATATTGCGACGCAAATATTGCGTCGCAATATTTTTAAATTAATTTTTTATAAAATATAAATATCAATAAAAATATTGCGACGCAATATTTGCGTCGCAATGTTTTTAGCAGAATTAAGAAAATTAAATTTTTAATATTGCGACGCAAATATTGCGTCACAATATTTTTAAATTAATTTTTTATGAAATATAAATATCATTAAAAATATTGCGACGCAATATTTGCGTCGCAATGTTTTTAGTAGAATTAAATATATTAAATTTTTAATATTGCGACGCAAATATTGCGTCGCAATATTTTTAAATTAATTTTTTATGAGGTATAAATATCAATAAAAATATTGCGACGCACTATTTGCGTCGCAATGTTTTTAGCAGAATTTTAAAAATTAAATTTTTAATATTGCGACCCAAATATTGCGTCGCAATCTTTTTAAATTAATTTTTTATGAAATATAAATATCAATAAAAATATTGCGACGCAATTTTGCGTCGCAATGTTTTAAATTTTTAATATTGCGACGCAAATATTGCGTCGCAATTTTTTAAATTAATTTTTAATGAATTATAAATATCATTAAAAATATTGCGACGCAATATTTGCGTCGCAATTTTTAGCAGAATTAAATATTTTAAATATTTAATATTGCGACGCAAATATTGCGTCGCAATGTTTTTAAATTAATTTTTTATGAATATAAATATCATAAAAATATTGCGACGCAATATTGCGTCGCAATGTTTTTAGCAGAATTAAAAAATTTAATTTTTCATATTGCGACGCAAATATTGCGTCGCAATATTTTTAAATTAATTTTTTATGAAATATAAATATCAATAAAACTATTGCGACGCAATATTTGCGTCGCAAGTTTTTAGCAGAATTTAAAAAAATTAAATTTTTAATATTGCGACGCAAATATTGCGTCGCAATATTTTTAAATTAAATTTTTACGAAATATAAATATTAATACAAATATTGCGACGCAATATTTGCGTCGCAATGTTTTTAGCAGAATTAAATATTTTAAATTTTTAATATTGCGACGCAAATATTGCGTCGCAATATTTTTAAATTAATTTTTTATGAATATAAATATCATTAAAAATATTGCGACGCAAGATTTGCGTCGCAATGTTTTTAGCAGAATTAAATATTTTAAAATTTTAATATTGCGACGCAAATATTGCGACGCAATAATTGCGACGCAAATATTGCATCGGTCGTCGCCGATCGGGATCAGGTCTTGGATCGAACGCAACCGTCGGATCGTCGCCGATCTCGGACGGATCGCCACGGTCCGAGATCGGTCGTGGCCGATCGGGATCAGGGCTTGGATCGATCGCAACCGTTGGATCGTCGCCGATCTCGGACGGATCGCCACGGTCCGAGATCGGTCGTGGCCGATCGGGATCAGGGCTTGGATCGATCGCAACCGTCGTATCTTTGTCGATCAGACCAATTGCCACGGTCCAAGATCGGTCGTCGCCGATCGAGATCAGGGCTTGGATCGATCGCAACCGTTGGATCGTCGCCGATCTCAGACGGATCGCCACGGTCCGAGATCGACCGTTGCCGATCGGGATCAGGGCTTGGATCGATCGCAACAGTCGGATCGTCGTCGATCTCGGACGGATTGCAACTGTTCGAGATAGGTCGTGGCCGATCGGGATCAGGGCTTGGATTGATCACAACCGTCGGACCTTTGCCGATCGGACCGATTGCCGCGGTCCGCGATCGGTCGTCGCCGATCGGGATCAGGGCTTGGATCGATCGCAACCGTCGGATCGTCGCCGATCTCGGACGGATTGCAACTGTCCGAGATAGGTCGTGGCCGATCGGGATCAGGGCTTGGATTGATCACAAACCGTCGGACCTTTGCCGATCGGACCGATAGCCGCGGTCCGCGATCGGTCGTCGCCGATCGGAATCAGGGCTTGGATCGATCGCAACCGTCGGATCGTCGCCGATCTCGGACGGATTGCAACTGTCCGAGATAGGATGTGGCCGATCGGGATCAGGGCTTGGATCGATCGCAACCATCGACCTTTGCCGATCGGATCGATAGCCGCGGTCCGCGATCGGTCGTCGCCGATCTCGGACGGATCGCCACGGTCCGAGATCGGTCGTCGCCGATCGAGATCAGGGCTTGGATCGATCGCAACCGTTGGATCGTCGCCGATCTCGGACGGATCGCCACGGTCCGAGATCGGTCGTGGCCGATAGGGATCAGGGCTTGGATCGATCGCTACCGTCGGATCGTCGCCGATCTCTGACGGATTGCAACTGTCCGAGATAGGTCGTGGCCGATCGGGATCATTAAAAATTTTATAGAATAAATTGTGATGCAATTTATCGTCGTAATTATTAACATTAATTATAAATATAATCATTTATAAATATTAACAAATAGCTTGCGACGCCTTAGCGACACACTTTAAAAAAATATAAATAAATATTGCGACAAAATATATGTGTCGCAATATTATTAGAATACATATAACTGATTAAAATATTAAAAAATATTTGCGACGCAATTTGTCGTCGCAATTATTATAATAAATTTAAATATTTTCATTTAAAAATATTTTAAAAATAATTGCGACGCACTTATTGCGTCGCAATATATGTAATAACTTTTTTATTAATCAATTTAAATTATTAAAAAAATAT
>UESW01003384.1:0-32711 GCA_900491605.1 Calamus simplicifolius
GGGATTCAATTGGTACCTTGTCCTTCTTGCTTTACTACATATAAATCACTCGCCCTTTTCTCCTCTACCCGATGTGGAATCTTTAAGGAGGGCCTCACAATCTACCCCTTAAAGAGGTGACGTTCTCATCGCCAGAGGCAACCATCAGGCAGGGATCTAGAGCACTTAGATCCTGCACTTTCGGCTGATGCATGACTCTGAACCATGAAAAAGTTATTGTACATCGTCCCCAGTGCAGCAAGTCCTACGTGGGCTGCACCGCCTCTCCTGATTGGTCCATGTGGATCCTACGTGGCTGACGATGCGGAACGGTATGGCTTTGCTATAATGTTACGTTCTGATCGTGACGGCCATTAAAAGCGCTTCGCCTTTATTTTAAAATTATTGTACAGATGAAAATGCCCTTTCCCTCCAGCCTACTTCTACCGCCATTTTTTCTCGGATTTCATCTGTGCAAGAAAAACTCTTTCTTCCCCTCACTCTCGCTTTCGGATGCTAAGAAATCAGTCCAAGGTTTGAGCAACATCCTGAGCCCTCGCTCTGAGGAGTCTGGTCAAAAGAAAATATTTCAGCTTCGAGGCTGGAATACCTGGCTACTGAAGTCTTTGTACAAAAACTTCTAGAGGAAACGTCACTCGTAGCACGAAGTAAAAAGTCCTTGTTCCCACTTCTTTGTAAAGCTCCTTTATTACACCAACTATTTTTTGTCGTTAGAGGAAGTTAATGTGTGACCAAACCGTTTAATGCGTGGGTAACTTCCTTAGACCAAAACAGTTATGACATTTCGGGAGTCATAACTGTTTAGAGTTTACTGTTTTGTAGCACGAATGTCATACTCTTTTAACTAGGATGTTATACCTTATGAACTGGGGTGTCGTCAGAGTGTTTCGGCCTATATTCCCCGTTATTTTCTGTCCATATAGCTCTAGTATCATCATTGATGTGGCTGGTATGGCCACAAGGGCAATTTTGGCAAAACCAAAAGAAATTAGTAAGGCCCCGACAGCTCCAAGCCCGCTGAGTTGGCCCTAACCATCCCTGGTCGGCCCCGCTCGACCCCGGCAGCTCCAAGCCCGCCGAGTCGGCCCCGACCATCCCTGGTCAGCCCCGCTCGGCCTTGGCGTCTCCAAGCCCGTCAAGTCGGCCCCGACCATCCATGGTCGGCCCCGCTCGGCCCTAGCAGCTCCAAGCACGCCGAGTCGGCCCCGACCATTCCTGGTCGGCCTCGCTCAGCCCCGGCGTCTTCAAGCCCACCGAGTCGGCCCCGACCATTCCTAGTCGGCCCCGGCAGCTCAAAGCCCACCAAGTCGGCCCCGACCATTCCTGGCTGGCCCCGCTCGGCCCGGTGCCTCCAAGCCCGACGAGTCGGCCCCGACCATTCCTGGCCGGCCCCGCTCGGCCCCAGCAGCTTCAAGCCCGCCGAGTCGGCCCCGACCATTCCTGGTCGGCCCCACTCGGCCCGGCAGCTCCAAGCCCGCCGAGTCGTCCCCGACCATTCCTGGTCGGCCCCGCTCGGCCCCGGCGTCTCCAAGCCCACCGAGTCAGCCCCAACCATTCCGGGTCGGCCACGCTCGGCCCTGGCAGCTCCAAGCCGCCGAGTCGGCCCCGACCATTCCTAGTCGGCCCCACTCGACCTCGGCAGCTCCAACCCCGCCGACCATTCCTAGTCGGCCCCGACCATCCCTGGTCAGCCCCGCTTGACCTCGGCATCTCCAATCCTGCCGAGTCGGCCCCGACCATCCCTGGTCGGCCCCGCTCAGCTCCGACAGCTCCAAGCCCGCCGAGTCGGCCCCGACCATCCCTGGTCGGCCCCGCTCGGCCCCGGCAGCTCCAAGCCCGCCGAGTCGGCCCCGACCATTTCTGGTCGGCCCCGCTCGGCCCCAGCAGCTTCAAGCCCGCCGAGTCGGCCCCGACCATCCCTGGTCGGCCCTGCTCGGCACCGGCGTCTCCAAGCCATCCGAGTTGGCCCCGACCATTCCTGGTCGGCCCCGCTCGGCCCCAGCGTCTCCAAGCCCGCTGAGTCGGCCTCGACCATTCCTGGTCGGCCCCGCTCGGCCCCGGCGTCTTCAAGCCCGCCGAGTCGGCCCCGACCATTCCTGGTCGGCCCCGCTCGGCCCCGGTAGCTTCAAGTCCGCTGGGTCGGTCCTGACCCTCCTCGGTCGACCCCGCCCCGGTTCCTCCCGGTCGGTGGAGTTGGCCCGACCATCCCTGGTCAGCCCAGCTCCGCCTCGGCGCCCTTAGGAGAGTCAGGGTGCCCCCGCTTCCTCCAAGTCACCCCCGGTACGGCCCTGGTGGTTCAGGACGCCACCTTTCTGACTCGTGCCGCCTCGCAATGCTAGATTCAACTACCCACTGGCCACACTACTGATGGGACTGGACCAAACTACCCGATAGCCCCACTGGCTGATGGGACATAGCTCATCAACCGCCGTTTTTCTCCTCTCCGATGGGACAGGACCCACCAACTAGCCCAGATTTATGCAACCCCCAAGAACTCCACGGACATTCCTTCTTCACGGAATCCCACGTGGTCATGCAAGTATCAACCCCCTATAAAAAGGTGAATTCACTCAATAATGAGGTACGAGCAAAAAACTCAAAGAATCACTATCTGAATACTCCGAATGGGATTCCTTCTCCCAAAAAAAACACCCTTAATCCAAGAAGAGCTCGTCTGAGCTCCTCCTCAGCTGTGACCTCAGTTGCTAACTTGAGCGTCGGAAGGTCCCACCGAAGAATCCCTCCGGTCCTGGGACTTTTTTGTAGGAAACCCGGTGAAGTGAATATCCGCTAATCAATCCACTTCCGTCTTTCGATGTTCAGGACCAGTGATCAGGCGTCATCAGGTTGGCGCGCCAGGTAGGGGGAAGGCGGGCAAAGCAGTAGGTAGCTCAGGGTTCCCCATGCTACGTATCAGCAAACTTCACTCCCCCCTTTTTTCTTCACCAAGCCATGGTGGTGACGCGAGCTCATGACGCTTCTATCAGCTGTCCAGCGGGGCTTCCCCCGCCAGCTAGGTAGCAGGAGGCCGATCCCCCTACCATCGATCCTCCCGTCACTCGTCCACTGCCAGATGCAGCTGTCCAAACTGAGGAGCGATTAGCAACTCTCACCCAGCAAGTCCAAACTCTCACCGCTATGGTCCATGGACTCCAGTAGCAACAGTCCATGGCCACCCAGCACGACGGTATGACAGATCCTCTCGACCATCTCAAGAGTTATAAAGCAATTATGCAAGTCCAAGGCGCTTCGGATGCCCTTCTCTGCAAAGCCTTTCCTGCCACTCTATGGAAGGCCACTTGCGCATGGCACTCATACCTATCCTCCCACAGCATCGACTCCTTTTGAGAGCTGGAAAGGGCCTTTCTGGCACATTTCGATGCATGCCGGCGGATTCCAAGAGTGGCGGACATCCTCTTCTCTGTGCGCCAGAAGGAGGGGGAGTCGCTATGGGACTTTGTGTCCCGGTTCAAGGCTGTCGCCCCTAAGTTTACCATTTCGATGACGCGGTGGCAACGCTAGCGCTGAAGCGAGGGCTCCTCCCATCCCGCTTCACCTTTTTCTTGGACAAGAAGCCCCCGGGTTTCTATTCTGACCTCCTCCTCCAGGCTCAAAAGTACATCCGTGCGGATGAAGCTGACTTCACCCGCCGAGAATCCTCGAAGAGCTCCAACCACAAGCCCGCTCGCCCCAAGCCGAGTGGACCCCCCCAACACTAGCGGTCCGACCCGCCTCACCGATCTGACAACAGGCATCGAAGCCCCATCCCTGATGAGAGCAAGCTCACACCTCTCCTCTCCCCTTGATCCCATCCTTATGTAGATCAAGGGTGAGCCTTTTCTCCAGCGTCCTCCTCCCATGAAGAAAGGTTTCCCATGACAAAAGCCGTTACTGCCGATTCCACCGGGATTATGGCCATGACACCGACAGCTGCTACAGTTTGAAGTGGGCCATCGAGGAGCTCATCCAGCGAGGCTACCTCGGCAAGTATGTTCAGAAGGCACCACAGCCGCAGCCAACACTCATGGGGCCCCCGCCCATTCAGGCCACGGTCGACAACACCCCCACAGAACAGATGGTCGGAATGGTATCTTGGGGAGCAGCCTCCGCATCTAAGCGGCCGAGAGGGGAGGAGGCGCCGGGTAATGTAATCTCTGGGGGAGATCTGCTATTGTTAAAAATGTAAACAATGAAGGCATCGTCATCTCTATGAAGATCGCCAAGCACCCTGTAAAAAGGATATTAGTTGATATGGCAGCTCAGCTGACATCCTTACTTATGACGCTTTTGTTCGGATGGGATTATCTCTAGACTCCCTTCAGCCTGTGGCGGCCCCGTTGGTCAGATTCACCGGGGATTCAATAAGGGTGGAAGGCAAGATATCTTTGCCTGCGACAGCCGGAACACCGCCATGCCAAAGTACAATGATCATGAAATTCCTAGTCGTGAGGGTTCCCTTGGCATACAATGCCATTCTTGGGCGTCCAGGTCTTAACCTTTTGGACATAGTTATCTCCACCCGGCGTTTGCTGGTGCAGTTCCCCACTAGTGAAGGAGTTGGAGAGATGAGCGGTGAGACCAGCCCGGTCCTGCCTTGTTATCACGCGGCATCAAGTCCTTTGGAAGCTGAATCAACTTTAGAAGCACCCGACCCCAGAGACTCCAGCAAGGGAGGAGAACCAGCCGAGCACCTCTTAACTTTCCCTCTTGGAGACAACCCGGTGAAGACGTCTGCGTCGGCGGACTCCTTCCCTCGGAGGACTAGGAGCCTCTTAGCTTTTTATGGGCTAACTCGGACGTCTTCACTTGATCGACGTATGATATGCCCGGCATCCCTCCGGAGGTGATCACCCACAAGCTCAACATTGACCGCGGCACCGTCCAATCCGCCAAAGGAAGAGAAGCTTCGCTCCGGATCGGCAAAAGGCTATTGATGAAGAAGTCAACAAGCTGCTCAGCGCTGGCCACATCCGGGAGGCACACTACCCTAGCTGGCTGGCTAATGTGGTCATGGTGCGTAAGGCAAACGGGAGCTGAAGAATTTGCATCGACTTCACCGACCTCAACAAGGTGTGTCCGAAAGACAGTTTTCCTTGCCAAGGATAGATCAGCTGGTAGATTCCACCTCCGGGCACAAGCTCCTCAGCTTCATGGACGCCTTCTCCGGATATAATCAGATAAGGATAACCCCAACGACGAAGAGCACACATCCTTTGTGACAGAGAAAGGCATTTATTGCTACAAAGTGATGCCTTTTGGCCTCAAAAATGCGGGGCAACTTACCAAAGGTTGATGAACAGAGTGTTCCAAGATTAGCTAGGCCGGAATATGGAGGTCTATGTAGATGACATGCTAACAAAAGCACCAGCGCCTCCAATCACGTCTCCGACTTAGAGGAAACCTTCAACAACCTCTGTCGTTTCCAAGTCAAGCTGAACCCCAAGAAGTGTGCTTTCGGGGTCACGGCGGGCAAGTTCTTGGGTTTTATGGTGACCCAACGGGGGATCAAAACGAACCCAGAGAAGATCAGCGCCATCCTCGACATGAGGCCACCATCCAGCAAGAAGGAAGTGCAGCGATTAATAGGGAGGATAGCAGCTCTAAGTCGTTTCCTCTCCAAATCGGTCGAAAGATGCTTGCCCTTCTTCAAGGCCTTGCAGAAGGTGAACAATTTCGAGTGGATGACGAGCCAGAGCCCTTGACGGCCTAAAGGCGTTCCTGTCTTCCCCCCGCTCCTGTCCAAGCCAAGAGACGTGAGAGTCTCTTCCTCTACTTAGCTGCTTCTTCGGAAGCCGTTAGCTCAGTCTTGGTGCGTCTCGACGCCGACGGAACCCAGGACCCATCTATTATGTGAGCAAGGTCCTCCATGAGAAGTTAGGTACTCCAAGATAGTGAAAGTTATTTTCGCCCTGATAGTTTCCGCCCGGTGCCTCCGCCCATACTTTCAAGCCCATCCTATCGTGGTGCTCACAGACAGCCCCTTCGGGCCATCCTGGCTTGTCCGGATACCTCGGGTCGACTTGCCAAGTGGGCTATCAAGTTAGGAGAGTTCGACCTCTCCTTCAGGCACGATCGGCTCTGAAGTCCCAAGTTTTAGCTGACTTCCTAGTTGAGTGCACTTGGGCGGAGGAGGCGACTGAGGAAGTTACCAAGGAACAGTGCGAGCCTGAACCAAGCGGCAATGGAGAAACTAGGATCCTTCATGTGGATAGCGCATCAAACTCTCAGGGAAGCGGCGTCGGCCTCATTCTTGCAAGGCCGGGCGGAGAGAGGATAGAATGTGCCCTGCAGTTTCTATTCGAAGCCACTAATAATCAAGCTGAGTACGAAGCCCTACTGGCCGGATTAAGGCTAGCCCAGGAGTTCGGAATAAGGCATCTCAGGGCTTTCACAGACTCACAACTCATCTCCAGGCAAATCAATGGAGAGTACGAGGCGCCTGACCCTGTTATGACTCAGTACTTGGCCAAGGTTCGGCTCTTGACCTCCCCCAACTTATTTCAGCATCAGTTACATTCCCCAGAGTGAGAATGCCAAGGCCGACATCCTTTCTCGTCTGGCTACCTCTGCCGACGGTATGGCGAGGGATGCTTACATTGAATATTTAGGAAGGCCCAGCATAGAGGATGGCGGAAAGTCCTCCCGCTCGCCCAAGAGCCCATATGGATGAATGCCTACGTCCGCTATCTCACTGATGGCACTCCCTGGCGATCGCAACGAAGCCAGTTTACTCAAGTGGAGGGCCTCCAAGTTCGTACTCTTAGACGGGCACCTGTAGAAGGTCATTCTCCTACCCCCTGCTCAAGTGTGTAGGACCCCGACGCCGACTACATCCTCAGAGAAATCCACGAGGGCGTCTATGGAAATCATCTGGGGGGCAGGTCCTTAGCCCAAAAGGCTCTCCGTCAGGGATACTTCTGGCTCACTATGAGGGAGGACGCGGCCAAACTAGTTCAAAGGTGCGATGGTTGCCACGCCACGCACACATCCCACATCAACCGTCTACCCCGCTGAACTCGCTCTCGGCCCCATGGCCTTTTGCTCAATGGGAAATGGACATCCTCGGGCCATTCCCCCCAGCCTCAGGGCAATAGAGATTTTTGCTAGTCGCCATCGACTACTTCACCAAATGGGTCGAGGTCGAGGCTCTGGCTAAGATCACTGAAAGTAAGGTCAAAGCCTTCTTCTGGAAGTCAATCATATGCCGTTTCGGCCTACCTCATACCCTCGTCACCGACAACGGCTGCCAATTTAATAAAGAAGCATTTAAAGCTTTCTGTAACGAGCTAGGCATTCATCACCAATTCACCTCTGTCGGCCACCTCCAGACCAATGGAGAGGCCGAGGTCATGAACCGCACCATCCTCAGAGGGCTTAGGACCCGACTAGACGGATCCAAGGGTCGATGGGTGGAGGAGCTCCCCAGTGATATGGGCTTACCACACGACCCCAGAGCCCCGACGGGCGAGACTCCTTTCAGTCTCGCCTTCGGATCCGAAGTCGTCATCCCTGTCGAGATCGGACTGCCCAGTCCGCGCATGGAGTCCTTCAGTGAGGAAAATAACTCTGCATTGATACGGGCTAATCTGTACTTCATCGACGAAGCACATGATCGGGTGAGGCTGCGCATGGCAACCTTTCGTCAGCGAGCGGCCAAGTACTACAATGCCCGAGTTCGTCTCAAGGGTTTTCGCCGCGGAGACTTGGTTTTGAGGAAGGCTAAGGTATCCAAGTCTGCAGAGGGGGGCAAGCTATCCCCCAACTGGGAGGGTCCTTATCGCGTCGTTGAAACACTTCACTAGGGGGCATACAAACTAGAAGAACTCGACGGGCGATCCATTCCACGTACCTGGAATGCGGATAACCTCTACCAATATTATCAATGATGTATTCCCCTGGGGGCATAAGCAATAAAGGAGGTCCCTTCTGATGCCACAGCCTACTCTCCCTTGTGTCCAAGGACCAGATCCCGCAAAACGAGCTCACCGGCATCGCGGTTAACGGGACACCACTCGGCCCGGCATGGCGGTGCCCCCGAGTCGGTTAAGACCCTAACATCTTCGTACCCGATCGAGTCGCCTCTCATGCGGCACACAAACCCCTAAGGTGGTTCAAAAGGAGCTCACCGGCATCGCGGCTAACGGGACACCACTCGGCCCCGGCATGGCAGTACCTCCGAGTCGGTTAAGACCCTAATAGCTCCGTACCCGATCGAGTCGCCCCTCAGGCGGCACACAAACCCCCGAGATGGTTCAAAAGGAGCTAACTGGCATCGCTGCTAATGGGACACCACTCGGTGCTGGCACGGCGGTGCCCCCAAGTCGGTTAATACCCTAACAGCTCCATACCCAGTCGAGTCACCCCTCAGGCGGTACACAAACCCTGAGGTGGTTCAAAAGGAGCTCACCGACATCGCGACTAACGGGACACCACTCGGCGCCGGCACGGCGGTGCCCCCGAGTCGGTTAAACCCTAACAGCTCCATACCCAGTCGAGTGCCCATCAGGCGGCACACAAACCCCTGAGATGGTTCAAAAGGAGCTCACCGGCATCACGGCTAATGGGACACCACTCGGCCCCAGCATGGTGGTGCCTCCGAGTCGGTTAAGACCCTAACAGCTTTGTACCCGGTCGAGTTACCCCTCAGGCGGCACACAAACCCCTAAGGTGGTTTAAAAGGAGCTTACCAGCATCGCGGCTAACGGAACACCACTCGGCCCCAGTACGGCGGTGCCCCCGAGTCAGTTAAGACCCTAACAGCTCCGTACCCGATCGAGTCGCCCCATAGATGGCACACAAACCCCTGAGGTGGTTCAAAAGGAGCTCACCGGCATCGCGGCTAATGGGACACCACTTGGCCCTGGTACGATGGTACCCCCGAGTCGGTTAAGACCGTAACAGCTCCGTACCCGGTCGAGTCGCTCCTCAGGCGGCACACAAACCCCTGAGGTGGTTCAAAAGGAGCTCACCGGCATCGTGGCTAATGGGACACCACTCGGCACCGGCACGGCGGTGCCCCCAAGTCGGTTAAGACCCTAACAGCTCCGTACCAAGTCGAGTCCCCTCAGGTGGCACACAAACCCCTGAGATGGTTCAAAAGGAGCTCACCGGCATCACGACTAACGGGACACCACTCGGCCCCGGCATGGCGCTGCCCCCGAGTCGATTAAGACCCTAACAGCTCTGTACCTGGTCGAGTCACCCCTCAGGCGGCACACAAACCCCTGAGGTAGTTCAAAAGGAACTCACCGGCATCGCGGCTAACGGGATACCACTTGGCCCCGGCACGGCAGTGCCCCGAGTCGGTTAAGACCCTAACAGCTCCGTACCCGTTGAGTCGCCCCTCATGTGGCACACAAACCCCTGAATGGTTCAAAATGAGCTCACCGGCATCGCGGCTAATGGGACACCACTCGGCCCCGGCACAGTGGTGCCCCCGAGTTGGTTAAGATCCTAACAGCTCCGTACCCGGTTGAGTCGCTCCTTAGGCGGCACACAAACCCCTGAGGTAGTTTAAAAGGAGCTCACTGGCATCGCGGCTAATGGGACACCCCTCGGCCCCAGCACGGCGGTGCTCCAGAATTGGTTAAGCCCCTAATAGCTCCATATGTGTCCAAGTTGCCCCTCATATGGAACCCAGACCATTGAGATAGTTCTAAAGGGCCCCGTTTTGTCCTTACAGACTCCGAGTCGGCCGGCTCAACCACGGCCTTTCCTGGTCGGCACTGACCGGCCCGGGCATCTTCAACACTAACCGAGTCGGCATAGGCCTTCCCCGGTCAACCCCACTCGGCCTCAGTGTCCCCAAGACGGCCAAGCCAGCCTCGACCATCTCTAGTCAGCCCCAGCGCCTCAGGATGAATCTTGACGCTGAGTCGCCCTTGGATCATTCCAAGCCTTTAGAGAACTCGCGCGCAGATGGGTCTCCCTTCAAACAGTCTACAACAGCATAAGGCATCTCGAGTAACCTTCCACACGGCCGGCTCGCATCCTGGGAATGCATTCGAACATCGGCCAGTCCAAGGCCGCGATTCGTCTATGACATTGTCAACATAGGCGGTTCGGCCACGGGAAGTAAGGCACAATAAGGCATTTTTCCAAAAGAAGAAAGAACAGATGGAACAAAACACAAAGATATTTTGACAAAAGTTTCTTTATTAACAATCAAGGGGAAGTACAAAATTGGGCCTAAGGCCATTTACACAAGTCAAAGAAAAGAAAAACGAGCGGCGGGCTCTCAGGGTTCGCCTAGACCAGGCTTCTTCTCGTCCTCCTTTTCTGCTAGCTCCTCGTCTGGCTCCTTAGGCCGGATGTCTTCAAGTTCAGAGATATCGATCTCGAGGGCCACAGACACCTTGACCTTGCACATTTCGAAGCCTTGAACATAAGCATCAAGGCTGGCCTCGATGACTTCCTGCTTGAACTCCAGCGAGGCCTTATAGTTGGAGGCGGCCTGCCTCGCCTCGGTTTCAGCCCATTGCGCCTTGGTCTCGGCCTCCTTGGCTCGCTCCTCAGCCTCCCAAGCCCTGCTCTCAGCCTCTTCAGCATGGGCACTGGCCTCGTGGTGCAGGCCACTGCCCCGGCCTTCTCCGAACCCCTCTGCTGCCGCCTTCTCCACGGCAGCTGCCCTCTCCGCAGCAACCCAGGCTTCCTCCTCGGTGCGTTGGAGCAGTCGGGTCAACTCTTCATTTTGTGCCGCGGCGGCCTTCAACCTTTCCGAGGCCAGCTCCATTTTGGCCTCAGATGCGGAGGCCCGGCCGCTCTCGGCTTCGGCCCGGCTCTCCATCTCCCTCAGGCGGCCGGCCAAGCTCTCCTCCCGAGCCGAGGTCTCTTGATGAAGACGAGCAAGGCTTTCGGCCTGCGCCATACTCTCCTTTTTGTACTTGTCGACCCGCGCTAGGGCCTTGGCCATCGTGCTCGAAGAGTGGGCCAATGCCTCGCGAAGGCCAACTGCACCGTTGGCCATCTATAGCAGAGGAGACATGTTAGCCGTAGGAAGGAGAAATATTGGGAATAATGAGGAGGATTCAAAAGTTACCTGGACAACGGCGACTAGTACTACATCCATGAGTGCGGAGTGACTCAATCCTCGCATCTCCTCCTCGAACTCGGTGGTCTGAACTCCCGATAGAAGGCGGGAGGCTTGTGCAGCATCCGCCATCGAGCCGAATGTGGGGACCAGCCGTGTATGTCCTTCCTACGGACCTTCAACTTGGGGGCGGGTCGGGCAACGGGCTGGTTGACGGGATAAGCTCCCCGGCTCACCTCTTTGCTTCTCGGCCGCCTCTGCCCCATCCCAGGACTTCCTGGCGACTCACTCCCTTCACCAACAGTTAGGGGAGCACTCTCCCTCCCCGGCTCTGCAACAGCCGGAGGGCCAACGACGATGGTGACCCGCCCCGTCTCGGGCACATCGGCGGCGGTGAGGGCTTCCTCCTCATCCAAAACCACCACCGTCGGTTCGGTGGTGGCCGGCATCTCCCCTTCTTCAACTTCGGCCCTGGCCGGCTCTAGGGCCACTCCTATGATAGGCTTCTTCTCAGCTGGCCCCTCCATAGGCGTCGGGACCATGAGGGCTTCAGTCGGCCTGGCCGGTTCCCTTCTTCGAATCCTCTTTGCCAGCCTGGGCGACTCTCCGGTCGCCTACCTTTTTTGCTTTAGGACAGCCTCAAAATCACTGGCAGTAATCTTCATCGCTGAACAGAAAAAAATAATAATAATAAGCATTAGCAACAACGTACAGTAAACCAGAGGTCGGGACAGAAGGAGTCAAGTGTCAAGCTCACCGACCGTCGGGGCTAACTCGGCCTCTACCAGGTTCTCCTCGGATAGGACTTCCTTGTAGCCGGGGATTTGGCAGTTAGACAATTGGGTGAATAGTTCCTTGTCCCTACCCTTACGGAGGAATCATCGTTGGAACTAGTGTCTGGCTCCCTCCAAGCGGCCCTTACCTCTCAACGTGGACAAAAAAGGAATCGAGACCTCCACCCCCTAATTTTGGATGGGAGACCTAAAGGGAAGGCTCTACCCGGCCTGGTGGTAAACGCCCACCAGGCCCCCTCACCTTGACGGTGGAGCTTATAGAAAGCTCGGAACAGGGACAGCCCTGGGCGGGCCCCCTCGAAATGGTAAAGAATGACAAAGGCACAGATGATCCGTATCGAATTCGAAGTCAACTGCACCGGCACCAACCTATACCTATCTAAGAGGTTTAGAAAAAAAGGATGGAAAGAAAGGCGCAGCCCGCACCGGAAGAACTCCTCATATAGGGCGACCCGACCCGGGTAGTCGGAGGTCACCCTATCTTCGGGCCCCGGCGCGGATAGGCCAATGAAGTCAGGGACCAGATATCTAGCCCTAATGGCCTCTACATCCTTAGGGGTCAGGTTGAGGTCACCCCCGCTGGACTTGCTGGATCAGAACTCACCACCGGAGGAAGCATCGGATGGCGAGAGGACATAGGGACTGCCCTAATAGGAGAGCCTGAGGTGGACGGAGGTCCTATTGCCCTCGATCAGTCGTGGATGATGACACCGCCCACCGGCCGTGGAAGTTGGCTAGGTAAAGGTGCCTGGTTTTCGCTGCTGGATTGGGAAGACTCTTCTACAGGTCTCCTATCCTCCTTGATAGCACGACGATCCATGGGTGAGGCAAAGGATGAAACTAACCTGGGAGTTTGAGGGCTCGGGTCGCAGAAGAGCTAAAGGAAGAAGAAGGTGGAAGAAAGCAATAGCAGAATAAAAGTTTTCCCAGGCTCTTGAAGCACTTTTATACCCTCCACCTTCCATCAACGACGCTCAAGATCCCGCCACGTGGCAAACCTCTATTGCGCCATGCGCTGTCAGCCAAAAATCTCGCCTGTGCCCGAGACAGGCCGCCTCGATTCGCCCTAAGGGGCGTGATCCCCGGCCAATCGCAAAGCATAGAAAGCGGAGAAGCAATGATGGTCCTTGCCTTTTTCTATTCCCCAATGAGCTCCCTCCTCGGAGCGTCCAGCGCCAACGTCAGCCCCACCTACCGCATTATTGAGGGAGATCTTCGAAGCGACAATGCCTCAGGACAAAGCGCCAGCCCATCAAGCCATTGAAAGCGCGCTAAGGAAGCAATCATTTTTGAATTTTCGCGCCCCTTTCGCCCAAAGGATTGAAAGCACATGGTCCTTAGCGCTCAGGGGCGGGGGGGGGGGTATCTGATGTAGCTGGTATGGCCATAGGGCAATTTGGCAAAACCAAAAGAAATTAGTGCGGCCCCGGCAGCTCCAAGCCCACCGAGTCGGCTTCGATCATCCCTGGTCGGCCCTGGCATCTTCAAGCCCGCCGAGTCGGCCCCGACCATTCCTGGTCGGCCCCGCTCGGCCCCGGCAGCTCCAAGCCCACCGAGTCATCCCCGACCATTCCTGGTCGGTGCCGCTCGGCCCTGACCATTCCTGGTTGCCGCTCGGCCCGACCATTCCTGGTTGGCGCCGCTCGGCTCGGCAGCTCCAAGCCCGCCGAGTCAGCCCCGACCATTCCTGGCCAGCCCTGCTCGGCCCCGGCGCCTCCAAGCCCGTCGAGTCGGCCCCAACTATTTCTGGCCAGCCCAGCTGGCCCCAGTGCCTCCAAGCCCGCCGAGTCGGCCCCGACCATTCCTGGTCAGCCCCGCTCGGCCCCGGCAGCTCCAAGCCCGCCGAGTCGGCCCCGACCATTCCTAGTCACCCCGCTCGGCCCCAGCGTCTCCAAGCCCACCGAGTCGGCCCCGACCATTCCTGGTCAGCCCCGCTCGGCCCCGGCAGCTCTAAGCCCATCGAGTCGGCCCTGACCATTCCTGGCTGGCCCCGCTCAGCCTCGACATCTCCAAGCCCGCTGAGTCAGCCTCAACCATTCCTGGCTGGCCTCGCTCAGCCCCGGCAGCTTCAAGCCTGCTGAGTCGGCTCAACCATTCCTGGTCGGCCCCAGCAGCTCCAAGCCCGTCGAGTCGGCCCCGACCATCCCTGGTCGGCCCCGCTTGGCCCCGGCATCTTCAAGCCCACCGAGTTGGCCTCCGACCATCCCTGGTCGGCCCTGCTCGGCCCCGGCATCTCCAAGCCCATCGAGTTGGCCCCGACCATCCCTGGTTGACCTTGCTCGGCCCGGCAGCTCCAAGCCCACCGAGTCGGCCCGACCATTCCTGGTCGGCCCCGCTCGGCCCCGACCATTCCTGATCGGCCCCGCTCAGCCCCTGACATCTCCAAGCCTACCGAGTCGGCCCGACCATTCCTTGTTGGCCCCGCTTGGCCCGGCAGCTTCAAGCTTGCCGAGTCAGCCCCGACCATCCCTGATCGGCCCTGCTCGGCCCCGGCATCTCCAAGCCCACCGAGTCGGCCTCGACCATTCCTAGTTGGCCCCGCTCAGCTCCGGCGTCTCCAAGCTCGCCGAGTCGGCCCCGACCATTCTTGGTCGGCCCTGCTCGGCCTTGGCGTCTTCAAGCCCGCCGAGTCGGCCCGGACCATTCCTAGTCGGCCCCGCTCGGCTCCGGCAGCTTCAAGTCCGCCGGGTCGGTCCCGACCCTCCTCAGTCGACCCTGCCCCGATGCCTCCCAGTCGATGGAGTTGGCCCCGACCATCCCTGATCGGCCCAGCTCTGCCTCGGTGCCCTTAGAAGAGTCAGGGCACTTCCGCTTCCTCCAAGTCACCCCCGGTACAGCCCTGATGGTTCAAGATGCCACCTTTCTGACCTGTACCGTCTGGCAATGCCAATCCATCTATCCACTGGCCACACTACTGATGGGACTGGACCAAACTACCCGTTAGGCCCACTGGCTGATGGGACATTGCCCACCAACCGCTTTTTTTCCTCTCGATGGGACAAGACCCACCAATCAGCTCAGATTTATGCAACCCCAAAGAACTCCGTGAACATTCCTTCTTCACGGAATCCCATGTGGTCATGCAAGTGTCAACCCCTTATAAAAATATGAATTCACTCAATAATGAGGTACAAAAAAAAACTCAAAGAATTGCTATCTGAATACTCAGAGAGGGATTCCTTCTCCCGAAAAAAACACCATTGATCCAAGAAGAGCTTGTCTGAGCTCCTCCTCAGCTGTGACCTCGGTTGCTAACTTGAGCGTCGGAGGATCCCACCGAAGAATCCCTCCGGTCCTGGGACTTTTTTGCAGGAAATCCGATGAAGCGAAGATCCGCTAATCAATCACTTTCGTCTCCCGACGTTCAGGATCAGTGATCGGGCGTCATCAGTCATAAAAGCTACAACACCCCAGATTTACTGTTAAGACACCGTAGTTACAAGCCTACGACACCCGTGCTCCAAACGAATGCTGGAGAAAAGCCTCGCGACATCGCAGAGAAAATCGGGAGTATTGCGACACCTAAGTTAAAGAAATAAGACACCTTCGTTAAACAAATATGACACCCCTGTTATGCTCGGCCAAAAATCTTTCGCAACACCGCAGTTCAAAACATCACGACACCCTAGCGACAACTCTACGACACCCATGCTTATAACCTTACAACACCCAAGGAGGAATTCAACCAAAAATCATTCATGGAACGTAGTTGAAATGTTACAACACCCTAGCAGCAACGCTACGACACCCATGCTTATAACCTTCGCGATCTTCGTATGTTGCTTTCCGGGGTATCGTAGCTTGTTTTATGGGGTGCCTTTAACTGCTAAAGGGTGTGTCGTGCTTATAACTGACACTGGAGAGAAGGCCCACGACACCCAAGTTATGTTCACCCAAAAAAGATCTACGACGCCGCAGTTGAAACATTAAGACATCCAAGCATCAATGCTACGATATCCCGTGCTCATAAGTGACCATGGAGAAGAATCCCCGCGACACCCCAAAGCAATTTCGATCGAAAATCCTTTGCGACACCCCAGTTGAGACCTTACGATACCCTAACGACAATGCTATGACACCCGTGCTTATAGCTTTAAGGCGATGACACCCCACTTTAACAGTCCCCTCATGGGGTCATCGCCTTAAAGCTAGGGTATCATCAGATGCGAGCTAGGGTATCGTTAACAGCCTGAGTCGGGGATGTCGTCAGTCCCCCCCTAACAGTCCCTGCATGGGAACCGCCGCCTTAAAGCTAGGGTGTCGTTAGATGAGAACTGGGGTGTCGTTAACAGCTGAGTCGGGGATGTTGTCATTTGCGACACCCCAGTTGAAACCTTACGACACCCTAGTACCAATTCTACGACACTCGTGCTTATAACTGACCACGGAGAGAAGGCCCGCGACACCCCACGATGAATTCGGCCAAAAAATAGTGAGGACACCCCAGTTGAATTATTACAAAACCTAAGTTACAAACCTAAGACTCTCGTTCACGCTTAGGAGAAAATTTTACCACATCCCAGGATGAAATCGGTCGAAAATTAGTGACGACATCCAAGCTCCCTTATCCTTCAGTCTCAACCGATGCTAACGGGACACTCCTCATGCTTCGGCGAGTCTGAGCAATATACCGCACTCCGGTTGGAACTTATAAGTTCCACTTATCTCAGGGATGCTACACCTTAGCCTCGTCAAGATCACCAAAAACCCCGCAGGAGGATGGTTCATTTAGTAAGGCTCACATGATAAGAGTGAATGACAGCAAACACAAAAGTTACTAAATTTTCTTTTTATTCATCACACAAAGAAAGACAAGAAGAAAAGAAAAGAAAAAAGTACAGGAGCCTTCACTGGGGCTTATCATCTTCTCCGAGCACTGCCGAGCTTCCCCCACGCTGCGGGGCTAACTCGACGATCTGGCGCTGGAGGGACGCTACTTGCCCCTCCAGCTGGCTGTTGGCCCGATGCAAGAGCTCGATCTCTCATATTGAAATAGCTAGGTATTACTCGGCCACCCTGTGGAGTCGATCGTAGTTTGTGAGCGATGACGCCAAGACCTCCCCATCGACAGTTACCGTAGTGCGGCTCCCATGGGCCCCCCACGGCCACTGACGCCGCTGCTTGGTGCTTCAATTGATCGCCCCTCGCCTCCAGAAGCCATCTCAGTATCCAAAAATTTTAGAAGATCAGCTGAAAAGGTGGTTAACGATGGCATTCCCCCATCCATATTTAAGCTACTCCTAACGGGTGTTTCGATTGCCCGAGCTATCAGCTCCAGCACCCCTATCGTGGAAATTCCCCATGTGCCACCATCTCAGTGGGCACTCACAGGAAACGAAGGGTTGTGCCCCCCTCACTGAGTTTCAGGGGATGGGGAACAGAAACCATTACTGAACAGAGTGTCAGGAATCCAAATACATGGTTACCATAGTAAGCTTTACGATGTCCCAAGAGGAAACCAGCCGAAGTATTATGATACCCAAGTTATGTTCACCCAAAAAAAGATCTACGACGCCGCAGTTGAAACCTCACGACACCTTAGTACCAATGTTGCAACACCCGTGCTTAAAACTAACCACGGAGAGAATCCCCGCGACACCCCAGAAGGAATTCAACCAAAATCCTTTGCGACACCCCAGTTGAATCTCATAACACCCTAGCACCAATGCTATGACACCCGTTATTATAACTGACCACGGAGAGAATCCCCACACACCCAGGAGGAATTCGGCCGAAAATCATTTGCGACACCCTAGTTGAAACCTCACGACACCCTAGCACCAATGCCATGACACTCATGCTTATAACTAACCACGAGAGAATCCCCGCGATACCCCAGGAGGAATTCGGCCAAAAATCCTTCGCGACACCCCAGTTGAAACCTCACAACACCCTAGCACCAATGCTATGACACCCATGCTTATAACTGACCATGAAGAGAATCCCCGCGACACCCCAGAGGAATTCGGCCGAAAATCCTTCGCGATACCCCAGTTAAAACCTTACGACACCCTAGCACCAATGCTACGACACCCATGCTTATAACTGACCATGGAGAGAATTCCCACGACACCCCAGGAGAATTCAGCCGAAAATCCTTTGCGATACCCCAGTTGAAACCTCACGATACCCTAGCACCAATGCTACAACACCCGTGCTTATAACTGACCACGAAGAGAATCCCCGACACCCCAAGGATTTCGGCCGAAAATCCTTCGCGACACCCCAGTTGAAACCTCACGGCACCCTAGCACCAATGCTACGACACCCGTGCTTATAACTGACCACGGAGAGAATCCCCACATACCCCAGGAGGATTTTGGCTAAAAATCCTTTGTGACACCCTAGTTGAAACCTCACGACACCCTAGCACAAATGCTACGACACCCGTGCTTATAACTGACCATGGAGAGAATCCCCATGACAACCCAGGAGGATTTTGGTCGAAAATCCTTCACGACACCCCAGTTGAAACCTCACGACACCCTAGCACCAATGCTACGACACCCGTGCTTATAACTGACCACGGAAAGAATCCCGCAACACCCTAGGAAGATTCGGCCGAAAATCCTTTGCGACACCCCAGTTGAAACCTTACGACACCCTAGCACCAATGCTACGACACCCGTACTTATAACTGACCACGGAGAGAATCCCCGCGACACCCCAGGAGGATTTTGGCCAAAAATCCTTTGCGATACCCCAGTTGAAACCTCACGACACCCTAGCGCCAATGCTATGACACCTGTGCTTATAACTGACCATGGAGAGAATCCCCGCAACACCCCAGGAGGATTTCGGCCGAAAATCCTTCGCGACACCCTAGTTGAAACCTCACGACACCCTTGGTAAAAACTTATGACACCACTACGATAAATTTGATCTAGGCGGGAATTTTAACGTCACCCTAGTTGTAATTCGACGACACCCTAGTAACTTAGCTATGCCATCTTTTCAAGAAAAGTTGCATAATGTGGCCGGTTCCTATGGGTTTGCGTATCGGCGATATGATCGTGGCGCTCCTGGTGTCCTTTCATATTTCTCTGAGATCGGCATAAAAAAATTTTTGAACCCTAGAGGTCCTTCGTTTGTTGCTCGAGAAGCCACCGGTGTTCTAAATTTTTTCCATAGTTTTTCTTCCATCTACTTCATTCATGGAGATGAGTGCTTTCGTTTGTGGACGAAGACCGCGAACAAAGAAGAACCAGAAGGAGAAAATGGTGGAACAGAGCAAGGACATCGTTCTTCATTCGAATAAGGATGTGTCTCCTTCAGGTATGTTTATTCCTTTGTTAAGATATTATGACATCCTCTCTTAAAATGTCATGACACCCTAGTTCATACATAATGGTACCCAGTTGACTAGTATGTTTTACCCCCTGTTTCAGATGACATGAAAATTATTTCAATCCCGAGCGAAGGCTTCCCAACTATTTAAGAATAGTTGCAGGCCCGCTGTATACGTTCAGAAGGTTTGGAAGATGGGGTTTACCAGACAGCATATAAAACTTATTCGAAGGACCCCATTTGGTGCCTTCGTCGACATGCAGACTTTCACAGTCAATGGGCGACTGCTAGTATACATCATAAGATGTCACAATGGAGGCGACGAGTTCATTTTCTGTGGCAAGCCGGTTCTATTCAGTGCCGACGAAGTTGCACTTATTCTTGGCCTTCCAGCTCATGGAAAGAAGATTGACACCTCCAGCCAGTTGTTCAACGAAAGGTTGTTCAGACGATTTGGCCAGGGTTTAGATCTTCGTCAAGAAGGTTTGGAGAAGTTAATTTTTTAACTCCGATCATCTCAGGTACAGAAAGATGTCGAGGACACCATCAGACTTTGGATTGCCTACATGTTTACCATGTTTTTGGCTCCAAAGTCTAATCAGAGATGTCCACGGTATCTCATCTAGCACTTGGATGACTTAAGTCAGCTGGATAGGATCGACTGAGGTTTGGCATTCAAGGAGCTGATTGTTCTAGCTCTCCCAGAAGTAGCTGCTTGCTTGCATTCTGAGGAGCTGGTCCACTCAAAGAGAGCACAAAAGGTTAGGAGGCAGCCTACCCTGTTTGGATGCTCGGCAGCGCTGGTGGTAAGGATTATTGAGATGCAGAAATAGTGTCTTTAGTATAATTTTTTGTTAATATTACATTTCTTATATCTAAAAATTATTATTTTCAGGCATGGTTCCTTGAGCATACATCAATGAAAGCACCAGCATATCCCGATAAACTGCCCCGGCTGTTGAAGTGGTATGATAACCAAATGAAGATCCAGTCGGTTCGGGTTGCCAACATGCAGCCTCACAACTTGGTAAGCTAATACATTGCTTCATTGCTCTAACCATATTTTTTCACTTAATGTATTAATATTTTTACTTAATATTAAATTATTTATCATCTTGCTTTGCAGTTGGAAGGAGCTACTATACCACTGTTAGAGGAGCGCTGGCTTCTCAGTCAACAGACAGTAGCATCGCCTAAACCAACAGAGCGCTACGAAAGCTGTGCCGAGTTGAGGATTGAATTGGCCTGCGTTAAGGATCAACTCGACGAGCTCAGGCATAGGCTATCCATTGCTGAGAGCCTCCTCAGTTCCATGCTCAGAAAGGAATGAAATGCAATAAATGAGGAAGGGAGACGGGAAGACAGAGGAGGGGCTTTCCCTAGACTGTCTTCTCGAGCCTGTTAAAGGAAATACTGAGGAGAATAAGATGGAGGAGGAGAATAAGATGGATGAGGACCAAGAGGAGAAGAGATTGGAGGGGAATCCCTGGACGATAAAATAGAGCATGGGATTGAAAATAAAGAAGAGGAGAAGAGCGGGGAGGGGTATTCTACGGAGGGCCAAGAGGAGTCCAAATCCGATATGAAACTTGGCACCCCTGCTCCAAAGGGTGATGATGTTGACATAGAAATCATTGGAATGCCTTCTCTTGTTAGGAGGGTTAAAAAAGAGTCAGGAAGTGAAAGGCATTCAAGGTCAGAGGAGATTCTTATGAGACAACCCATCCTAAAGTCATTGAAGACAGTGGGCACATCAAAGCCCAGCACAACGGTCGAAGATGAGCAAATTATTATAAATTTTTTTTGAGCAAACGACTAACCAACAAGACCGTGTACACCAATAAATTAGGTGGCGTTGTAACAAGGAAAGGTCTTCGGGATCTCATTAACAATAATATGATAATAGATGATGTAAGTATCTCAAGAAACCTTTTCTAGTTGTTGATTTTAGAATTATATTAATTGGTTTACATTCCATTGGCAGATAATTGATGCCGGCCAGGAGTTTTTGATGTGCAACTGGACAGAGCATCCAGACCGATACCATAAGTGCATCTTTGCATCAGTTTTCGTAGCCGCTATGTGTCTGAATTCTCCATTAACTCCTCATGAACTCGCTGCATCATCAGGGGCTTCAATATTTGACGATTTATCCGATGAAGATAAGGCCCAATTCCGGTTTCTATTCACCATAATAAACTCCGATAACTCGCACTGGCATCTTGTTGCTGTCAACATAGAAAGAAAGGTGTTCATGCACCTGAATTCATTAAAACACAATGCCAGGTACAAGGCCAATGCGAAGAAATGGCATACAATTCTTGGCCACATATTCTATATCTACTGCGATAAGGAGGAGGTGATGACTTGGCCGATGGAAGAGATTTTGGATTGCCCAAGTCAACTGGCTGGATCGCTGGATTGCGGCCTATACTGTCTGAGATATATGGAATGTCTTGCTTGATGGGACAATCCTGATATGAAGATGGATTTCACGGTGGAGGAAGTAAGAGAATACCGGTGATAATTAGCTGCGATGATATTGAGAGAGGGCCTCAACCAAAAGATCAACAACCTTGTCGCAAACTGTTCTTAATTTTTTCATTCTTCTTTCATTGAAAATTTAATGTAATTTATTCATATTAACACTGTTTCATATTGAATGCAAATGCAAATATTTTATATTGAGAACATGGTTGTCCTCGATTTATTGATATTTATGTCTTTTCTACTTCACAATTTCTTGAGTTTTCATATATGATGTCGTAAATTGAAAACTAGAATGTCGTAAATTGAGAACAGGGGTGTCATAGGATTTTTGCCTTTTGGGTATCGTCGAGCTAAAGCTAGAGTGTCGTTAGCCAAGAGCTGGGGTATCGTCACGCTAAAAGCATTGGTGTCCTTTTGTGAGAACAGGGGTGTCGTAGGATTTTTTTTCTTTCGGGTGTCATCGAGATAAAGCTAGGGTGTCGTTAGCCAAGAGTTGGGGTGTCATCGAGTTAAAAGCATTGGTGTCCTTTCGTAAGAACAGGGGTGTCGTAGGATTTTTGCCTTTTGGGTGTCGTCGAGCTAAAGCTAGGGTATCGTTCGCCCAGAGCTGGGGTGTCTCCGCGCTAAAAGCATTGGTTCCTTTCATGAGAACAGGGGTGTCGTAGGATTTTTGCCCTTCGGGTGTCGTTTAGCTAAAGCTAGGGTGTCGTTAGCCCAGAGCTGGGGTGTCGTTGAGCTAAAAGCATTGGTGTCCTTTCGTGAGAACAGGGGTATCGTAGGATTTTTTCCTTTCGGGTGTCGTCGAGCTAAAGCTAGGGTGTCATTAGCCCAAAGCTGGGGTGTCGTCGCGCTAAAAGCATTGGTGTCCTTTCATAAGAACATGGGTGTTGTAGGATTTTTGCCTTTCGGGTGTCGTCGAGCTAAAGCTAGGGTGTCGTTAGCCCAGAGATGGGGTGTCGTTATGCTAAAAACATTGGTGTCCTTTCGTGAGAACAGGAGTGTCGTAGGATTTTTGCCTTTTGGGTGTCGTCGAGCTAAATGCATTAGTGTCCTTTCATGAGAACAGGGGTGTCGTAAGATTTTTGCCTTTCGGGTGTTGTCGAGCTAAAGCTAGGGTGTCGTTAGCCTAGAGCTGGGGTGTCGTCGAGCTAAAGCATTGGTGTCCTTTCATGAGAACAGGGGTATCGTAGGATTTTTGCCTTTGGGTGTCGTCGAGCTAAAGCTAGTGTGTCGTTAGCCCAGAGCTGGGGTGTCATCGCGCTAAAAGCATTGGTGTCACTTCGTGAGAACAGGGGTGTCATAGGATTTTTACCTTTCGGGTGTCGTCAAGCTAAAGCTAAGGTGTCATTAGCCCAGAGCTGGGGTATTGTCGCGCTAAAAGCATTGGTGTCCTTTCGTGAGAATAGGGGTGTCGTCGCTTTAAAGCGAGGGTATCGTTAGGCGAGAGCTGGGGTGCCGTAACAGTGCAAGTGTATTAGTAAATATCAAATCCTCTTGGCAGACGAGATGAGCACTTTATTTGGCTGAAAAAGACACCCTAGTTACAAAGCACTTCATTTGCGACCAAGACACCCTAGTTACAAAGTTACGACACCCGTTTTATATGTGCTACTGTGTTAGTTGACTCAATACATAAGCATCAAACTCATCCATCAAAGTTTCAGAAGGTGGTACAATTCTTTCCATGTCCTCTCCGGTGTTAATTGATTGCATACAAGTATGCCTATTGCTTGAAGCAGCTCTTACTTCATTTTGCATTGGTGGAGCGTCAACGGTTGCCTTGATCAGATTTTTTCTTGATCTTTTTGACTTCTTCTCGACTCCACTCTTTAATCTGTTCTTTCTTGGGCGACCTTTCGTCCTAATTTGTTGAGGATCTTGAATTACAAACTCTGTACTTGGCTTAGCTACGCAGTTAGCATCCACGACAATTTTGAATATAGGTGTTAGACCATCCATCACTAAATTAAATGCATCTTCAGACATGGAGGCTATCTCTGCGAGCTTCATCATCCGATGACTCAGCAAACTATATCTACAATCAATAACATAATGTTATCGAAAACATATATTAAGACATTTCAAATAAAAAATTGTCACTTACCATGATTTTCGTGTGCTTTTATCACAATCTTCAGTATTGCAATAGAAATCGTCGAATTGGTATTTCATGTCCTTGCACCATCTCTTCAAGAAGTATTTATCTGGTAAATGAAATACGTCACTTTGATGAAGAACCAACAAGGCATGCCTACACAGGTAACCCTTAAACTGAAAGGATCGACACTGGCATTGGACATCCTCAATATTTCTATCATATGACACGATATATTCTTTGATCATCTCCTTACCGATTCCATCGACTTCAATCCTTTCATACGACTTTACAAATATACACAATAGTCTTCAGCTTCCTTGATCAATTTAGTATTTGATGAAGCCATTTCAAGGATCTCATTCTAAAATTTTTTGAAAATGCGCCTTGTATACCTTCCTGCAGCTTGTCTCTCAAAAGGTGATGATGTCTTTAGGAAAGCAATCATTTGCAATGTCCTATTATCTTCCTCATTTTTGGACTCATACCTTTTCTTCAAGGCATCTTCGTACTTACCTATGAACTCTGTTAGTGTAGTCTTCGAATTTATAAACCCATCGAAGAAGTGATTTATGCCCTCGTTCCTTTTTAAAGATGACATCCATGTACATAATTTTGTCAAAAAAAGAAGCGTTGAATGCGAACATGAACCAAAGACAATGACATACAAACCTGCGAAGAATGTATCCTTTAGGTAAACTGGGACCCATTTATCCCGACATTCGTAAAGGACTTTGAACCAATCTATAACCTTGCATTCTTTATATTTCTCCATAACATATGCCCAACTTTCCTCGAATGACTGTATGGTAAATGAATCATATATCGCCTCATCGAAATCAACCAAATTTGGGATTTGCTTGCAAATGTGGCCAATCTTTTCAGGTATCTTCTTCAATATATGCCAAAGACAAAATCGATGTCGTGTGTTAGGAAAAACTTCTTTAACAACAGCCTCGATTGCCTTATCTTGGTCAGTTATTATGGCAATAGGTGCTTGACTACCATTTGCATCAAGCCATGACTGAAAAACCCATTTATATGTCTCAGTACTTTCATTAGACAACAATGCGCAACCAAGCAAGGTGGACTGTTCATGATGGTTGACCCCGACGAATGGACAAAAAGGCATTTGATATCTATTTGTCAAGTAGGTCGAGTCAAAGCTTAGAACATCACCGAAGTATGTGCATGCCAATCTTGACCTTGGATGAATCCAGAAGATAGACCTGAGATGACCATTATCATTGAGGTCTAAGGTATAGAAGAAATTCGGATTTCTTAGTTGCATTTCGGTGAAATGTATTACCATCGACTGAGCATCTCCTTCTTTCAACTTAGACTGACGTTCGCGATAAATGAAATTACGAGCATCCTTCTCAGTGAAATCCAATTGTCTTTTGCCCCCTTTTCTCCTTGCTTTGGAAGAGTATATCTGAGTTGTCGGAATATTCACGGCATGTAAATTGTTGATCTCTACCTTCTCTTGTGTGCTGATCCTCCTATGCGACCGTAGATAACCAGTTGATGTTATGGACATCCCATGTTATGTTCTAGAAAAACCTCAACCAATATCCACTTACCACTTGTAGCATTCAGTCTTGCTTTTATGGATGCCATGCAATCAACTTTCCCGTATCCCTATGATTCATGTTCTTCTTTTTTTCTAGATTTTCCTTGCCTCCAACATGCCAGATGCTTGAAGCAAAGTTGTTTGTTGTTGTTGGCCCTGCTACACACTGTTGTGATTCCAAAACCAACTCTTTTTGTGTATCCATTGCAGAAAGTATATACTTTATCTGCTGAATTGAATTCCATTCCATTTTGAGGAACTATAGTATCAACCCCTGCTTTTGGAGCGATGGGTGAAGGTGCACAGCTGGGAGTGTGCTCATTTCTTTCCAATCTATAATTTCAGTATCGTCTGTGGAAATATAGGCACATAGTCATGAATAATATATCCATAGATTTAGCTATCAATATATCCTGACAAAGCATTAGGACACCAAGGTTAAAAAATACGACACCTCACTTGAAGAAATACGACAACACAATTAGGCTGTTACGACACCCCAGCTCTCATCGGACGACACCCTAGCTTTAAGGCGATGACATCTCCGACTTAGGCTCTTACGACACCCCAGCTTTAGCGCAATGACACCCTAGCTTTAAGGCGACGACACCCATTCCGGGACTGTTAAGGCATGGACCGACGACTTAGGCTCTTACGACACCCCAGCTTTAGCGCGACAATACGATACCCTAGCTTTAAGGCGACGACACCCGTGCGGAGACTGTTAAGGCGGGGACCGACGACTTAGGCTCTTACGATACCCCAGCTTTAGCGTGACAACACCCTAGCTTTAAGGCGACGACACCCATGCGGAGACTATTAAGGCGGGGACCGATGACTTAGGCTCTTACGACACCCCAGCTTTAGAGCGACAACACCCTAGCTTTAAGGCGATGACACCCGTGCAGGAACTGTTAAGGTGGGGACCAACGACTTAGGATCTTACGACACCCAGCTTTAGCGTGACGATACCCTAGCTTTAAGGCGATGACACCCGTGATGGGACTGTTAAGGCGGGGACCAACGACTTAGGCTCTTACGACACCCCAGCTTTAAAGCGACGACACCCTAGCTTTAAGGCGACGACACCCGTGCGGGGACTGTTAAGGCGGGGACCAACGACTAAGGCTCTTACGACACCCCAGCTTTAGCGACGACACCCTAGCTTTAAGGCGACGACACCATGCTGGGACTGTTAAGGTGGGGACCGACGACTTAGGCTCTTACGACACCCAGCTTTAGCGCGACGACACCCTAGCTTTAAGGCTACGACACCCGTGCGGGGACTGTTAAGGCGAGGACCGATGACATCCCCGAATTAGGCTGTTATGACACTCTAGCTTTAGTGCGACGACACCTGTGCGGGACTGTTAAAGCGGGGACCGATGATATCCCCGACTTAGGCTCTTACGACACCCCAGCTTTAGCGCGACGACACCCTACCTTTAAGGCGACGACACCCGTTCCGTGACTGTTAAAAGCAGGGACCGACGACATCCCCAACTTAGGCTCTTACGACACCCCAGCTTAGGCTCTTACGATACCCCAGCTCTCATCTGACGACCCCAGCTCTCATCTAACGACACCCTAGCTTTAAGGCGACGACACCCGTTCCGGGACTCTTAAGGTTTAAACTGGGGAGTCGCTCCCCCCTCTTCTTCTCTTGGCCCTCCGTAGAATGCCCCTCCTCCTCTTCTCCTCTTCTTTATATCCATTCCATGCTCTCTCCATGGTCAGTTATAAGCACGGGTGTCGTAGGCTTGTAACTACGGTCTCTTAACAGTAAATATGGGGCATCGTAGCTTTATGACGACACCCCGGAGCACGGGTGTCATAGGTTTGTAACTAGATCTATATGGAAAGGAAATAACGGAGAATATAGGCCACCGAAACACTCTGACGACACCCCAGTTCATAAGTTATACAGTATGACATCCGTGTTACAAAACAGTAAACTCTAAACAGTTATGACTCCTGGAATGTCATAACTGTTTTGGTCTAAGAAAGTTACCCGTGCATTAAATGGTTTGATCACACATTAACTTCCTCTAACGACAAAAAATAGTTGGTGTAATAAAGGAGCTTTACAAAGAAGTGGGAATAAGGACTTTTTACTTCGTGCTGCGGATGACATTTCCTCCAAAGTTTTTGTACAAAGACTTCAGTAGCCAGGTATTCCAGCCTCGAAGCTGAAATATTTCTTTCGATCGGACTCCTCAGAGCGAGGGCTCAGGATCTTGCTCAAACCTTGGACTAATTCCTTAGCATCCGAAAGCTAGAGCGAGGGGGAAGAAAGAGTTTTTTTGCACAGATGAAATCCAAGAAAAAATGGCGATAGAAGTAGGCTAAAGGAAAGGGCATTTTTTCTTCACAACAATTTTAAAATAAAGGCAAAGCGCTTTTAATGGCCGTCACGATAAGAACGTAACATCGTAGCAGAGCCATACCGTTCTGCATCGTCAGCTACGTAGGATCCACGTGGACCAATCAGGAGAGGCGGTGCAGCCCACGTAGGACTTGCTGCACCGAGGACGGTGTACAAAGACTTTTCTACCATATTATAACGATCCAGGTCCTGGGCCTACAACACCCACGGACCCGTTTCATTACAAGAAAGCAAGACCGACAAGGCCCACACCAACTTGGGCCATCACAGCCCAAAAGGGATCCAATTGGTATCTTATCCTTCTTGCTTTGCTACATATAATCACTCATCCTTTTCTTCTCTACCCAATATGGATTTTTAAGGAGGACCTCACAACTATAATTAGAATCAGGTGATAGCATGATTTGAACTTCGCCCATTGTTTGATATATCCAATCACTGTACTAAATGTGCTACTTAAATTGGATTTTATCTACATGTGGATGTAAGTCCGGTAGTTCATTTTTTAAAAAAGTATTATTTAAACCTTTTTATTTTTTATTTAACTAGATGCATTTCTTATGAAGAATTTCTAATGGGATGTATCCACGTCTAAGAGATCACAACCATAACGTCAAATTGCATTTTATTATGTGATACATAGTTGTTTTGTATAAAAGATCCACTAATTATTGATTTTTCAAAAAAAAATTGGATTTATTCATTTTGAAAATGATAAATATTAAGGGATCTCTATGATTTTGTTCGTGGATCAAATTATGAGATTTGGAGAAACCTAAATGAATTTATGTTGCGTACTAAAAATATATATTAGGCATTTGGCAAATACATATAGACATTTAGAAAAAACGTATCATCCTTTCTGTATTTAAATAGAAGAATAAATTGCACAACAATCTCTAATTTTATATTATTCTATAAAAAATCAATAAATATTTTTTATAAATTTAATAATCAAGATTTTTTATGTAAAATTCACTAATGTACAACATTCATTGCCATCTTCACTCTAACAATGATATTTTTTTAAAGAGAAATATGGTAGGGCCAGCTTGGTACAAGAAAATCCTCTATGACAAGCCATGTAATACAAGGGGATCGACATTCATAAAGAGGAGAGAACGGTCTTCACATCTTGGGAGCCTTCATCTTTAGAGTTTGTCAAAATCAACTTTGATGAAAGTGTTCGAGGTAGATTTATTGGATCGGCTTTTGTGATTCGAGAATCAGATGGTGCGATGTTGGCGGCTGAAGGATTCGGCCTTCTAGACTTCTTGGTGCCTCTTGCTGAGCTGTATGCTGCTTGGGCTGGTATTTCTTGTATCATTCGTAGCCTGAGCGCCATCAGTCTTATTATTGAGGAGAATTCTATTACTGTTATCCGCTGGCTCAAACAGAATTTTGTGATCACTTGCCAACCAATCCCTTGATTTACGACATTCGATCTATCCTTCAGGAAGCTTATAGTACCAAAATTTGGCACATCTATCGGGAAGCCAACTTCGCGGCTGACTGGATTGCCGCCAGGTGGCCTATCATTCTAGATTTTGGAGCTGAAAGTAAGGAGATACATGCCCTCTTGTTCTTACTCAAATTTTATATTTTGATATATCGGGTTCGACTCACTTTATATTGGTGTGATACCGTCTGTATAAAAAGAGAGAGGAAGAACGGATGTGATATAAAAAACCAAACCTTTGAGAACAAACCACCTAAGAGATTTTTTTTATGGTACCATATCTATGCTTAGGGTTGGAAATGAGTCAGGCTAGATTAGGTTTCCATGTAGCTTGACTAAGCAAGAAAACTTTTTTTTTTTTGAACTTCATATTGGCTTAGGATAAAAGGTCTTTTACATGATCTAGCTTGAGCTCAATCCAAAGTCCAACTTGAATCAAGCCCTAGCAAGCTTGACCCAAGTTTGAAATTCACTAAGGGCACTTCTCAAAGGTTGCAATGAAATATGTGGCCTTGGCAGTAGATGCCGAGAGTGAGATTAATTGGGAAAGTTAAGGAAGCAAGAGAGGATGTCATGTGACATTCTAGACAATAAAACTATCTACACTGACGATGAGACCGATGTTGTTAGAGAAAACGTGGAAGGCCAATGTTATCCTATTTTGATAGGCCTTAGACGGATATGTGCCTATCCAAACCCTGTCTATATCCTTTTTTTTTTTTATTTAGAAAACTTGGTTAATATTTGATAAGGATGTAAATGGGTCGGGTTGGATCAAATCATGCTTGACCTCGATTTGAGCTAGTTTTATATTAATTGAGTTATGATTTTAGACTTGAATTCAATTCATTTGTTGATTAAGTCAAGTCAAATCAAGTTCATGGAAAAAAATTTAGATCTAACCAATTATTCTAATCAAATCGAGATCAAGTAGGATCTCGACCCAATTTGAAATGTTCATGCTTTGGTTGAGATCAAATCGGTTGAACTTGCATTTGAGTCAAGCATTTAACTATCTTTTATAGTAATAATTTAATAATTAAAAATTAAATATATAATTACTAAAAGAGATAAAATTAAAAAGGGCTAACTTAAACTTAAATTTTTGCTCAAAAACTTTTAATTTCATCCATGTAATCAATCATTCTTAAGTTTGCAAATTATATTTTTTAAAAAAATATATTTGGATATACTTGAAGGCAATATAAAAAAATATTAAAATAAATAATGAAATATAAATATTTAGATTTATTTCACTAAAAGAAGATGAGAGAAGATGATGCTATTAAGATAAAAGATGAATTAGTTTAAATAAGTGATTATTTAATAAATTAACAAGATAACTAGAGTATAGAAAATGTTGTTTATATAATTTAGATTTATAGATTAGATTGAATCGAGTTTTAGTCGAGTCCAGCCAAATTCTTCTTTTATTGACCGAATTAGACATGAATGATATACAAATCAAATTAGATCGAAAAATACAAGTTCTGAACTCAAGCTCAAAATTTAGATAGGATCTAATTTTTGAGCTCAATCTAACCCATAAGTCTTCAATATAGTTGATTCGAGTCTAATTGAGTTGGGACTGATCAGGTTATATATCAACTTAATCCATTTTCATCCTTAATATTTGACTTGGCGAATAATAGTAATTATACCCATGTAATGAAGGTAATCTTGATGGATTGTCTCTCCGTGCTGTCTTGAGGAAAGATTCACTAACAATAATTTCTTGGACACAAAAATTAGTTTCTAGCCTAGCATATCGATACATGGTTAACTTAAGAAACTTTACTTCGAGCAGAATTAGAAGTGCACTTGAGTTGGCTCATGGCCCATCAGGTCAACCTGACTTTTGGTGGGGCTATAGGGTAAGCCTGAGCTAATTCGGGCAAACTTCAAGCTTAAAGTTAGACTCCAAAACAATTGCAGACCGAGCTCAAGCTGTTAGTTGCCCTAATCCAAGCTTGGTCTTAATCTTGAGCTTAAAGAAGGCTTAAAGTATTGACTCTTAATTAGGCCTTCAACTAAGTGAGAATATCTCTCCATGTATAATAATTTTTCTTGAGTGATTAGATGTAATTATTTTAAGTATTGGTGAGATTCTTATAGGCACTTAAAACTAAAAATTAACCCTATTGGTCCAATTTTAGACCAAATGAATTACTATAGGTTGACTCGATTAGATTTTAGGCTAGAGTTGGGTTTGAGCTTGGGTGAGGCTCAATCCTAGATGTTGAAAGGGAAAAAAAGAAAAAAAATTCAGATCTAAGCTCAACCTAAAGCTCAAAAAAAAAATTTAGGTTAAGCATAATATAGGACAAGGTCCAATCTCGCTCAGCCTACTTCCATCCCTAGCTTCAAGACACAAGAGTCTCATATCACTCTAATTTTGTGTAATGGAATCAAGTTAACAACGATACCATGGATTTAGTAATAAGCTTTGTAATGAAACACATATGGACTAAATATTTCTATATATTATATTATCAGTAATGTGGCTGATGGAGCCACATGGATATTCACGATAAAATCGACCAAGCAGCACGAGCATGTCTGCCTTGACTCCTTCAAATAAGCCGAGGCAGTCCCGACTTCTTCAAGTCGGTCCCGTGTCTGCCCCGACTCCTCCACGTCGGCCTTGTGCGGCTCCGACCTCTCCGAATAAACCGAGGCGGTCCCGACTTCTTCAAATCGGCCACGTGTCTGCTCCGACTCCTCCACGTCGGCCTCGTGCGGCCCCGGCCTCTCCGAATAAACCGAGGCGGTCCCGACTTCTTCAAGTCGGCCCCCTATTTGCCCCGACTCCTCCACATCGGCCTCGTACGGCTCCGGCGGTCCTCTACGGCCCCGACCTCTCCGAGTCAGCCGAGGCGGTCCCGACTTCTCCAAGTCGGCCCCGTGTCTGCCCCGACTCCTCCACGTCGGCCTCGTGCGGCCCCGGCCTCTCCGAGTCAGCCGAGATGGCCCCGACCTCTTCAAGTTGGTCGAGGCGGTCTCGACTTTCCCAAGTCGGTCCCATTCGTCAGGCCCACCAACTTTCTGACCTGCGCAGTCTGACACAGCGAGACCCACCTACCGCCTGACCATACCATCGATGGGACCAGGCCCACCTACCAACTGGCCCCACCGACCGATGGGACCTGGCCCACCAACCGCCAGCTCTACCTCTCCGATGGGATAAAGCCTACCGATCAGCCCAAACTCACGTAACTTCCATATGTTCTGCAGACATTCCTTTCTCACGGAACCTCACGTGGCTAATCCCCATACGAATGTCAAATGCCTATAAAGGGTAAGTCAACTCGAAGCCCAGGTATGTGAACACAAGTGCTCACTTACACTACAACCCCAGAAAAATTCCAACTCTTGAAGCTTTTTCTACCTCTAAGGAGCTCTCTCGAGCTCCCCTTCAGCTGTCACCTCGGTTGCTAACTTGGGCATCGGAGGGTCCCCACCGGAGCTCTATCCGATCTTGGGACTTCTTGCAGGTCATCCATCTTGGCGATGATCCCATCAGCAAGCAGACATATCTTCCCGACGTTTAAGTTCGATGATCGGGCGTCATCAATCAACATGCTAGATGCTTTTTAGA
>UESW01003384.1:37588-82427 GCA_900491605.1 Calamus simplicifolius
AAGATTTCGTATATGGTTGTCACTTGTCATTATGTGGACTCCAGTGGGCATTTGCAAAAGCGAAATCTGAATTTTTGTGATGTTCCTCCACCCCATACCGGTGTTGTCATTTCTGATGTGCTAAACAAGTGTTTGATTGAGTGGAAATTGAAACTAAAGTGTGGTCAGCAACAGTTGATAATGCTGGATACAATGATGTGGCTATTCGGACATTAAAGGAAAACTCTCTTACAAAAGGAATCTTCGCTTGATGGAAAATTATTTCATGTAAGATGCTGCGCGCACATCTTGAATTTTTAGTGCAAGATGGGATTATCCGAGATTGAATGTATGATTTACAATGTGCGTGAAAGCGTGAAGTATATAGCTGCTTCGGAGGGCCGGATTAATACATTTAGTGAAATTGCAAAGCAGCTGAAACTATCTCAAAGAAGCTTATGTTGGATTGTTGTACGAGGTGGAATGCAACATACATGATGTTATCAGCTGCCTTAGAGTTTAAAGATGTCTTTCCAAGGTATCAACAAAGGGATACTAATTATAATTTTTTACCAAGTATGGAGGATTGGAAGAAGGTTGAAGTTGTTTGTTCATTTCTTGAAGAATTTAATGAAGTGACCCACCTCATTTCAGGTAGTGAATATCCAACTTCAAACTTGTTTCTCACTAAAATTTATAACATAAAAAAGTTGTTAAATGAAGCAAATGTGGGTGAGGGTGCTTACATGGTAGGCATGATTAACAAGATGAAGGTGAAATTTGATAAATATTGAGGTGACTGCAACTTGTTAATCTCTATAGTAGCAGTTTTAGATCTAAGAAACAAGATGAAATTGATTGAATGGTGTTTTCCAGAGATTTACTCTATAGTTGAGGCTGTCAAGCACATCACCACAGTTCATGAGACATTACGGATATTGTACAATGAGTATGTTAAGGATCACAAAGCTAATCTTGTTGAAAAAGATGTTCAAGGTGAAACTCAAAAAGAAAGTTCTAGTTGTACAAGTAATGTTCTTGAAAAAGGAAAAGGAAAAGTAAGGGCACAATTTTCTAACTATATTAAAAATGTTGATACAGTTGAGCAAGTGAAGTCGGAATTAGATGTGTACTTGGAGGAAGGAGTTGTTCTTTGTCAAGATGATAGTGATTTTGATGCATTGGTATGGTGGAAGATGAACAATTTGAAGTTTAGGATTTTGTCAAAGATGGCTTGTGATGTGCTATCAATTCCAATAACCACAGTGGCTTCCGAATCAGCTTTTAGTGCTGGTGGTAGGGTCATTGATCCATATCGTGCCTCTTTGGGAACAGAAACAGTCCAAATTTTACTTTGTGCACAAGATTGGCTGCGTGCTTATTATGGGATCAAAAGAAAAGCAAAAGTGAGTATATTAACTTTGCTACTCATTTAATTGTGTTCATTTGAATGCATAGTTTTCTTGCTATCCTGCATGTATTTAATGTTGTGATATTGTTATGTGCATGTAAAAGGAAAAGGAAGAGATTCAGTATATTCAGCTGACTTAATTGTGATTGAAGAGTTGTACTTCTGGTTCTTATCATGGACTGATAATATTAGTTATTCTAGAAATCTGAATTTTATGCTTGATTATTAAGCCTTCATTGTTGCTCAATTGGTGTGTTGTGTTTGGTTTTGCAAGGGCAGATCATGGTTTATGCACTGACTTGCTTCCTAAATATTTGTTTTCATGGCATGAAAAAGAGAGAGCAGAGTTGAGGAAGATGAAGAGGAAGACTGTATTGTCTTTGGCCCTTGTAGCTTTTATAATTTTTATCTTGCAGTAGACTTCTTTTCATTTCTTGTACTAATTTGTTATGAGGAAAATTGTATTATGTTTGACTCTTGTAACTCTTGTCATTTTCATCTTGTAATGGACTTGTTGCCATTTCTAGTACTGATTTATTATGGTGTGCTTTTATAGTTCATGGACTAAGTTGTTATGATGTTTTTTGTTGTCATATATACTAGTTATTTATGTATCATTAGTTATACTTTTGAGTGAATGCATTAGTTTCTACATGTTAACTTTTGAAACTAAAGTATGCTTAACGAGCTCGATTACAGGCTTAACGAGCTTGAGCTCGAATAAAGCTCGTCAAACATGCTAAACGAGTAATTAACGAATCAAGCTCGACCCGCTCGCGAGCTTGGTAAATTTAGTTCGAACCGAGCTCGAGCTTCATTATCAAAGCTCGAACCAAATTCGAGACGAGCTTGAGCCTACTAAAAAACTGACGAACTGAGCTTAAGCTTGTCATTATTCGGCTCGGCTCGGTTCGTTTACAGCCATACACGTGGCTAATCCCCAGACAAATGTCAAATGCCTATAAAAGGGTAAGTCAACTCGAGGCCCAGGTATGTGAACACAAGTGCTCACCTACACTACAACCCCAGAAAAACTCCAACTCTCGAGCTTTTCTGCCTCTAAGGAGCTCTCTCGAGCTCCCCTTCGGCTGTGACCTCGGTTGCTAACTTGGGCATCGGAGGGTCCCTACGGAGCTCCCTCTGGTCTTGGAACTTCTTGTAGGTCATCCATCATGGCGAGGACCCCATCAGCAAGCAGACATATCTTCTCAGTGTCTAAGTTTAGCGATCGGGCGTCATCAGATTGGCGCGCCAGGTAGGGAAAGCATGGAGAAGTAAGACGAATCCCATAGCATCCGCTCGTGAACGTTTCCCCCTCTGTCCATTGAGCAATGGTGGTGACACAAGCTCAGGACGCCTCCTCCAGTTACCCTGGGGAACATCCCCCACCAGCTAGGCAGCAGGAAGTCAACCTTCCTACTGCCGACTCTCTAGTCGTTCGCACACCACCAGATGTAGCTACTCCCGCTGATCAGCTGGCGGCACTTGCTCAACAAGTCCAAGCCCTCACTACTATGGTCCATGGACTCCAGGAGCAACAGTCCGTGGCCACCCAACACCAGACTGCTCCACCGCTTGTTAGTCACCAGTCTGCGAGGGGAAGGTCCCCCCTGCAAGAGGCTGGCCATCGTCAAGTCTCTCCTAGAAGACATCGTCGGGAGCCCATTAAGAGGCTGCGTTCTTCTGACCATGACCCGAGCAAGTTCTTCCTAGAGCCCCGGCACCAAGAAGAACTAAAACGGAGGTCTCACCTCCCCTATTCTTTCCCTTCCTATTCTTCATCATCCTCCGAGCCATCCAGGAGAGTGCCAGCAATCAGTCGCTAGGTGAAGGAGCACCTGGACGAGTACCATCGACGGATGAACTCGCTAGAAAAATTAACAACCAGCCGGAGGAGGAGTACGACACCCGTCCTCCCTACACCACCAAATTGGAGGAACCCGTTCCCTCCAGATTCTGCTTTCTTCACCTGGATCCGTATGATGGTACGATAGATCCCCTTGATCATCTCGAAAGTTACAAAGCACTCATGCAGGTCCAGGAGGCTACAGACGCTCTCTTGTGCAAGGCTTTTCCCATTACCATACGGAAAGCCGCCCGCGCCTGGCACTCTCGTCTATCCCCTCGCAGCATTGATTCCTTCCGGAGCTTGAAAGGGCATTTTTGGCGCACTTCGACGCTTGCCGGAGGATCCCGAGGGTCGTAGACAGCCTTTTCTCCGTACGCCAAAAGGAAGGAGAGTCACTTCGGGACTTTGTAGCCCAATTTAAAACTGCCGCTCTTGAAGTCTACCACTTGGACGACGTAGTGGCAACTTTGGCATTGAAGCGGGGACTCCTTCCTTTCCGCTTCACCTTCTCCTTGGACAAGAAGCCTCCCAGCTCCTACTCCGACCTCCTTCTCCGGGCACAAAATACATCCGCACGGATGAGGCCTACCTCATCTGCCGGGAGTCTGCGAGAGGATCCAGCCGAAAGCCTGCCCATCCCAAGCCGAGCGGACCCTCTAACTCCTAGAAGCCTGAGCCGCCTCGCCGATCAGACAATAGGCGTCGAAGTCTTGCCCCTCTGGAAAGCGAGCTCACGCCTCTCCTTGCCCCTCACTCTCATATCCTCATGGAGTTTGAGGGCGAGCCCTACCTCCAGCGACCTCCTCCAATGAAGAAAGGCCTTCCCCACGATAAAAGTCGCTACTGCAGTTTTCACAGGGACTACGACCATGACACTGATAATTGTTACAGCCTGAAGTACGCCATCGAGGAGCTCATCCAGCGGGGCTACCTCGGAAGTATATCCAGAAGGCGCCCCCGCCGGTGCCGGCTCTCATGGGGCCTCCACCTGCTCAGGCTACTATCGATAATGCCCCGACGGAGCGAATAGTAGGAATGGTGTCCTGGGGACAGCCTCTTCATCCAAGCGGCTCAGGGGGAGGGGTTGTCAAACGATGTAAATATTCCCCAAGGGGGGTCAACAGTAGTAGAAAATGTAAATAATGAAGGCGTCGTCGTCTCGATGACGATCGCTAAGCATCCTGTAAAGAGGATCTTAGTTGATAGTGGCAGCTCAGCTGACATCCTTACTTACGATGCATTTGTTAGGATGAGTTTGTCTGTTGATTCTCTCTAGCCCATAGAGGCTCCTCTAGTTGGATTCATAGGAGACTCGGTGAGGGTAGAAGGCAAAATCTCCTTACCAGTGACGGCCGGAACGACACCATGCCAGAGCACGGTCGTCATGAGGTTCCTAGTCATACGAGTTCCCTTGGCGTACAATGCCATTCTCGAGCGACCAGGCCTCAATCTTCTAGATGCAGTCATCTCCACCAGACGACTGCTCGTGCAGTTCCCTATAAGTAGCAGGGTCGGTGAGATGCGGGTGAAGTCAGCCCAGTCCTGCAAGGAAGGAGAGCTAGCCGAGTGGCTCTTAACTTTTCCACTAGGAAACGACCCGACAAAGACGGTGCGCATCGGCGGACTTCTTCCTCTAGAGGACCGTGATCGCCTTTTGACCTTCCTATGGGCTAACTCGAACATATTCTCCTGGTCGGCATCCGACATGCCCAGCATCCCTCCGGAGGTAATCACCCATAAACTCAACATTGACCCAAAGCACTGTTCGATTCGCCAAAGGAAGAGAAGCTTCGCTCTCGAGCGGCAAAGAGCTATCGACGAGGAGGTCAGCAAGTTGCTCATCACTGGCCATATTTCAGAGACACATTACCCAAGCTGGTTAGCCAATGTGGTTATGTTCTGAAAAGCAAATGAGAGCTGGAGGATATGCATCGACTTCACCGACCTAAATAGGGCATGTCCAAAAGACAGCTTCCCTCTGCCCCGGATCGATCAGCTGGTGGACTCAACCTCCGACCATGAGCTTCTTAGCTTCATGGATGCTTTCTCTAGGTACAACCAAATAAAGATGGACCCAAGCGACGAGGAGCACACTTCCTTCGTGACCGAGAAGGGTATTTATTGTTACAAAGTAATGCCCTTCGGCCTCAAGAACGCGGGGCAACCTATCAAAGGTTGATGAACAAAGTCTTTCAAGATCAACTGGGCCGGAACATGGAAGTCTATGTGGACGATATGCTTACAATATATAAGCCCAAATGGAAAAATAAAAATATTTCAAGAAACTATGATCAACACTGATCCAAGCCGTATCCTTCTTTAATTGAGCCTGGCCCAATTTGGGACCCAAAAAATCAGCCCAAAAGGGCTAATTAGGCTGGGCTGGGTTGGGCCCAGCCCTTTCTCTTCCTCTCTCTCCTCTGTTTCTTCCTCCTCTGGTTCACCCGAACCAGGGGAAATTGGGAGGGGGGGGGTGGCCGGTGGCCTAGAGCCTCCCGGGTTTCGGCCGGCCATCGGCCGCGGGGCGATCGCCAGTGGCCGCTTCCCCCCTCTCTCTTTCCCTCTCCTCCTCTCTTTCTTTCTTTCATTCCTCTCTCCCCTGTTCACCATCTTCCTCCTTGGGCAACGGCCAAGCTGGTCGGGGGAGGCCGGACCCCATCGGACGCTGCCTCGGCGCTGGTGGAGGTCATCGTTCACAGCCCGGGCTCGGCAAGCCGACGGGCACTCCACCGGGCCCGAACCAAGACATGGACCGGCTTGGTTCCACAGTGAAGGGAGGGCCGCCCAGCAGCCCTCCACCACTCCACTCTGGCCGCCTCGAGTGGTCAGACTCTCCTCCTCTCTCCCTATCTAGCCGCCTCAAACAGTCGGGCACTCCAGACCGGCACCGTAACGGAAAGGGTCCGTCCTCCCCGATCTCCCTCTCTGCCTCTTTTTGTATCTCCCGATGAATCAATGGAAGGGGAAGGGGCTTACCAGGATAATAGCAATGGGTAGAGGGAGGAGACTCCTCTCTCCCTCCCCATTTATCGTGGAGGAGAAGGAGAGGGTGAAGAAGGTAGGGGTGGCACGTCGGTCGCTATCGTGTCGTGCCTTTCTTCTCCTCCCTCTTTTCTATCATGTTTTTCACGTGGGGGATTACAAAGGTTTCTGTGGCACTGAAAGACACAAATTAGGCATGCATGTATGTGGTACATAGTCTAATTTCCATAATTTTATAACTGAAGCGATCAAAGACAACTCGGTGGCACAACAAAACCAGAGGCAGTGCCATCGTCATGAGGTTCCTAGTCGTACGAGTTCCCTTGGTGTACAATGCCATTCTTGAGTGACCGAGCCTCAATCTTTTAGATGCAGTCATCTCCACCAGATGACTGCTCGTGCAGTTCCCTATAAGTAGCGGGGTCGGTGAGATGCGGGGTGAAGTCAGCCCAGTCCTGCCCTGCTACCATGCGGCTTTGAGTCCTCAGAGGCCAAGCCGGCTTCAGAAGTGCCCGATCCCAGAGAGTCCAGCAAGGGAGGAGAGCTGGCCGAGCGGCTCTTGACTTTTCCACTAGGAAACAACCCAGCAAAGATAGTGCGCATCGGTGGACTTCTTCCTCTAGAGGATCGTGATCATCTTTTGACCTTTCTGCGGGCTAACTCGGACATATTCGCCTGGTCGGCATCCGACATGCCCAGCATCCCTCCGGAGGTAATCACCCATAAACTCAACATTGACCCAAAGCACTATTCGATTCGCCAAAGGAAGAGAAGCATCGCTTCCAAGCGGCAAAGAGCTATCGACGATGAGCTCAGCAAGTTGCTCGCTGGCCATATTTCAGAGACACATTACCCAAGCTGGTTAGCCAATGTGGTTATGCATCGACTTCACCAACCTCAATAGGGCATGTCCAAAAGACAGCTTCTCAGCTTCATGGATGCTTTCTCTAGGTACAACCAAATAAAGATGGACCCAAGCGACGAAGAACACACTTCTTTCGTGACCGAGAAGGGCATTTATTATTATAAAGTAATGCCCTTCGGCCTCAAGAATGCGGGGGCGACCTATCAAAGGTTGATGAACAAAGTCTTTCAAGATCAACTGGGCCGAAACATGGAAGTCTATGTGGACGATATGCTTACAATATATAAGCCCAAATGGAAAAATAAAAATATTTCAAGAAACTAGGATCAACACTGATCCAAACCGTATCCTTCTTTATTAAGCCTGACCCAATTTGGGACCCAAAAAATCAGCCCAAAAGGGCTAATTGGGCTGGGCTCGGGTTCGGGCCAGCCCCTTTCTCTTTCTTCCCTCTCTCTGATTCCTCTATTTCTTCCTCCCCTGGTTCACCCGAGCCAGGGGAAATTGGGGGGGGGTGGCCGGTGGCCTAGAGCCACCGCCAGCCCCTCCCGGGTTTCGGCCGGCCATCGACCACCTCCCCCCTATCTCTTTTTCTCCTCCTCTCTTTCTTTCTTTCATTCATCTCTCCCCTGTTCACCATCTTCCTCCTTGGGCAACGTCCAAGCTGGCCAGGGGAGGCCGGCCGAACCCCACCGGATGCTGCCCCGCGCTGGTGGAGGTCGTCGTTTGCAGCCTGGGCCCGCGAGCCTGTGGGCACTCCGCTGGGCTCGAACCAAGATGCGGACGGCTTGGTTCCACAGTGAAGGGAGGGCCGCCCAACAGCCCTCCACCACTCCACTCCGGCCGCCTCGAGCGGCGGACTCTCCTCCTCTCTCCCTCTCAGCCGCCTCGAACGGCTGGGCACTCCAGACCGGCACCGTAACAAAGGGTCCGTCCTCCCCGATCTCCCTCTCCTCTTTCTGTATCTCCCGATGAATCAATGGAAGGGAAGGGGCTTACCGGGATGATAGCGATGGGTGGAGGGAGGAGACTCCTCTCTCCCTCCCATTTATCGTGGAGGAGAAGGGGAGGGTGAAGAAGGAAGGGGCGATACGTCGGTCGCTATCGTGTCATGCCTTTCTTCTCTCTCTCTTTTCTATCCTGTTTTTCACGTGGGGGATTACAAAGGTTTCTGTGGCACTGAAAGACACAAATTAGGCATGCATGTATGTGGTACAAGTCTAATTTCCATAATTTTACAACTGAAGCGATCAAAGACAACTCGGTGGCACAACAAAACCAGAGGCAGTGCCATCAGCATGACTGCAAGATGATTTTGCTTGCTGGTCCCCATAGGTGAGCTTAATGTCTTGCAGGTCGATTCCACTGCATGGATTGCTTGCACTGCAGTCGAAGTTCATGGCCACCTGGGATGCGGATGATCCTTGGATATCACTGTATGTCACCTGGCTTATCTTCACTCCAGAGCTCTGTGCAGAACAAAAGAAAAATATTGAAAACTTGAAAATTTACATCGAATAGTTTCTTAATTAATTCTTGTTGGCAAAGTTGTAAGCCCAATTACGAAGATAAACAAAAGTCCAAGCCCATGTATGAAGTTGGACCTACCGTTCTCGGCCCATTAACACAGGTCAGCTAAAATCCAGCGGATCGCCCTGTGGATGGATGTTCCAAAACCTAAAGTAAATCTATGGAAAAATTGAATTATTCGAACCACCTTAGCTCAAGCTCAAGCTCAAGCTCAAGCTCAAGCCATGTTAATGTAAGACGTGGTCAACACAAATGAGTGCGGATTCTTTGCAGTACAATCCTTGTAGCACTACAGAAGGGTGCAGGGTACGGTTGGATGGTTGTCAAATATAGAGAAGTATTTTGTTAGGTGCCGTACCAAGGGTGGACTATGAATGAGGAATAATCGCTAGGGAAAAAATAGCGGCAAATATGCGCTGGACTTTTGCGGTACAAAGTTGTGCTCCCATTCCAAGACAAAGACTATGTTCATGCTGTATGAAAAATAAGAAGCGGTCAACGACTCAGCTCGTGAGAATGTGCGTCGCTGACTTTGTGGTAGCCCAAGAGATGATATCATATGACGTATGGAAGAGGGCATTGCCATGGTTCAAAGAACTGGCGCAATTCACGGGCTGGGTCTTGGTCCTCATGGTGCGTGCGTATGTGTTGTTTTGCCCGTTAAAACCGTTGCTCTATCAAAGAAGTAAAGTATGCCTTTTTCTTCCGATGAACACGCTATCCTATGTATTCACGTTATACCCGTACTTCGTGCACATGGATATACCAAGGGCAATGGGATACGTTAGCCGTCGCAACGCATCTGACGCATTTACCCCTGGGATTAGACTTTATTTCGTTACCTTGTCGGAGCATCCGCTCCCGCTGGGGCAGTAATTCTGGTCGATGATGATGGGATTTTGGACATTTTGCATCGTGGAGTGTTCGAACACGACATCCCTCACGAACCCCTCGCTGGGCTTCCCCCATGTCTTGATCCGTAGCCCGTTCTGCGTTCCCGTGAACACCGTCGTCTTCACCGTCACGTTCTCCACCCCGCCCTCGTCGTACTCCTTCCCCAGGCTCCCAATGCTGCAGCCACGTGCGCACGTCAGAACACCAAAAAGGATTACCACACGTGCGAAGCACGAATTAATTTGATGCCATGCATTAATTAATTATATTGCGACGACGTACGCAATAGTATTACGTGTTAGTGTAGTGTCATGGCCCTCACCTTATGCCATGGCCAGGCCCGCAGTTGACCTGCTCGATCCACAGGTTCGTCGAGCCGGGGCCGATGGAGATGCAGTCGTCGCCGGTCTTGATGCCGGCGCCGGTAACGGTGACGTCGGTGGATCCCTGGATGTGGATGCCGTCGGTGTTTGGGCTGTCTTCCGGAGCTGTGATCTTGACAGCTTGCACCGTCGCCCCCTGGCAATCGTCGAGCACGATGTGGAACATCTTGCTGTTGATCGACGTCAGCCCGCTGATCATGATGTCGTTGGAGTTCTTGAACGCTAATGACTGCGCATGAATGATCGAAGCGATCGATATATCATCATAATATAAGTTAGTATATTATAACAACGGGAATTAAGATTGACAGAGAGAAATTAATTAATGAAGGCCATTCGATCCACACTGCTAGCTAGCATGCATGCACGCACCGTTCCACTATCCGGGCAGTCCCCACCGGCATCCTTGCAGGCCCAGAGAGAGGAGCCTCGGCCGTCGATGGTCCCGCCGTGGACCGAGACACCCTTGACTTGATGGAACACCAACCAGTCCCCGGAGTTTCCGGCGGACTTGGACGGTGCGATGAGGGTCCCGTCGATCTGGATGGTGATCTTGCTGCTATCACAGGGACCCTCGAAAGTGGCCTGACCAACCAAGAAGTTGCCCGCCGGCACGTGGATGGTCGCGGCATCCGTGGAGCCGCAGGCAGCAGCCCATGCGCTAAGGAATGCTTTGCTCGAATCCGTCTCGCCATCCGACTTAGCGCCAAAGTCTGTGATCTCATAGACTGCGGCCATTGATGAGAACAAGGGGAGGAGGAGTAGTACTAGAAAAAGAAGAAAGGAGTTGATGACTAGTTGATGAGCCATCATGCTACGTGGATCGATCGAATATGGGAGCGAGGCTGGACTTATAAATTAAGGACTAAAGAGAGATGTTTGGAGGGAACTACTTGGATGTTGTCGGGTGGTTAATTTGATGGGTATTTATAGAAACTGTCGGAGGTTTTGGTGGTGGTGGCGGCGGCGGCGAAGAAGTTTCCCCAAGATTTGCGACGTGAGAAGTGGGGAAATCGATCGCCTAGTTATTCTATATTTGTCGCACGGGTTAATTAGTTTCCTTTATGCTTGACCCTAATTAATTCAATTAACTCGACCAGTCGTCTTTAATTATAAACGACCCTTGAACGAAACGGAACGCAAGCCTCATGATAAAAGCGTGAAGGCACGAGGCTGGAGCCTTGTTAATTTTCTCGGCTCATGGTTTCGATGTTCTGATTCAATCCCGCAAGAATGGACGGGGGGTGGGGTTCAGTTGGACATTCAGCGGCCGCCGCCCTTAGTTTGATTTCTAGCTCAAGCATTTCAACTCATTTGACTCTTGGGATGGCTTGCAGAGATAGATAGAGGATCAGGACCCAATGCATGGAAGTGCATCGCTTGGGGGACCGGCATGAAACAAAAATTTTAGCGGTAGTCTTGGACACCATGCATGATTCTGTTTTGTTGGCCAAAAAACTAATGACTTCGTTTGTCCATCTAAATGTAACGAGGCTAGAAAAACGGAGTAAATTTCGGAGGATTAGGCGGAGTTAATTGAGATATATTTGGGCAAAGTTACGTGATCTGGTGGGGAATACATGTAAGGTCTTTGACTCACGAGGTTAAATTAAGATTCTTTAAGACAAACAAACCACGTACGACAAGGATTTATCTTCATGGATTTCACGTTAAGTATTAGGAATTCCACTTGAGGAATATTGCCAATGTTTGAGACACCATCTCCGATCGAGTTTATTGTTAGGTACGGTGCTCACACTAGCGTTATCAGAGTGTCAACATTCGAGCCATTTTTCTCGAGAAAAACCATAAGTCCGCAGCTTTTTTGTATAAAACTTGACATTAATCACCAAGTCAAGTGGTTTGATGTCGAGGCAGCGGAATCGAAGGTTAAAGACTTCGTTTTTTTGTGCGTTTGGTTCAATTCCACTGTCAAAAAGTTTTGGATTGACTTCAGATGGAGATTACTTAATTTCCAAAAAAATAAAGACTTCAGCATGCATAGAGGTAAAAGACTTAAGATCAGGGTATTCAAAATGACTTCTTTTTTGAGTCCTTGTATACAGTGACTCAAGCACGCATGCTCCAAATCAAAGGTAATTAATGCTCTTGGGCATCTCAATCATTGACCTATCTAATCTTGGATGGTCTGATTCAATCTTATCCCACCATGTATGTACAACATAGCGCTAGAGCCTTTATTCACATTGATCAAAAGTTTCTGTTGGGATTTGGGTAGTTGCTTAAATGGCAATTTACTAACCCACCCTTTTAGTGGTCGACAAACTACAAAAAAATTAGCGGCGTAATATGCTAACTTTGAGGAAATCTGCAGTCAAATAAAACAGACAAGTTCATTGCCATCTCTTTCAACATCACTAACATCTGAACCAAAGAAAAAACCTGTTTTTGCTGTTGCCCAGCGCTTGTTTCTCTTATTCCTTTCGCATTTTTGTGATGTGTCAAAAGTGTCCATGTGCTTAGGAATGCCAACGTTTCGATCAGCGATGCAAGAAGCCTAGGCAGGTGGTTCCCATTGTTGGATTTTTAATCTAATATTGGGTTTATACATGAAATAATTATGTATTGTGAACTGTAAAATAAGGTTAATCCCAATTAAAAGTGATCAGCTAAAGCTTTAATGATTTGGGTTTTAATGTATCTGATGAAGTTATTTATATATAGCGGTTATGGTCCCTGAATCGCACCTTCTTCTCTGAATTTCATCATCAGAAAGAAAAGCCTAAAGAAAATTCTAAAGGACTCTATGGGAGTACGTGTTGATCTGAAAGGTCAACCGTATGGCTCTGAAGAACAATCAAGTAATATGGATTCAGGTATGCTCCTGTTTATGTTTATTAATTCTTGATGATTGAATATGAATAATTCTTGGGCTTCATGTTGATAGTTTTTACCAAAGATTTAGATTTAATTTTCAACAATTGATATCAGAGCCCTATTCATGTTGAATCATTGAGAAATTCTAAATTTTTTGGTCATATGCCATTGATATTCATATTATTTGTGCATATATCTTCTTTGGTTTTATTCAGCAACCGTAAGACTGTTATTGAAAATGATTTCTGTGTGCTTCCAATTAGGAATATATAATATTATATATATATATATATATATATATATATATATATATATATATATATATATATATATATGGTGTGTGGCAGATTATATTCAGTGAAAAGAAAAATTATTTCAAAAAAAAATAAGTTAAAGAGTTAAAGAGTAGGAGGATTAAACCACTACCATAAAGGAGATTTGGTCCCCTTCTCGTGAGAAGAAAAATTAAACCACACGCTCTCCTTCAAGGTACAACCGAAAGCCAAAACTTCAATGTCCGTCGATGGCACGATCTCAACAGGACGCCGATCAGTAGTTTCAAAAAAAATAAAAAGAAGAAATAGAGAGTAGTTGTTACTTTTTTATTTTTTCTCTTATTTTCTGAAAGGCTAGGGTGGTGCCCTATTTATAGCCTTTTCTTTTTTTTTTAATTCCGACCGGCGTGCATTTTTTTTATAAAATGAGCATGCGTTTTTTTTAAGGGGCGTTCATTTTTTTTTAATGGACGTTCGTTTTTTTTAAAAATCGGGCGAGCGTTTGTTTATTTTTTTTTATAACGCCCGATAACGCATGGGCATTAACAATCCCCCGCAAAAAAAAAGAATAATAAATAAATTATTAAATTTAGTGAGCAATTTTAAAACTTTAAAATTTTACTGTGCTTAGTGCAAGTACCTTCTAGGTTTGAACTTATTTAGTATAAAATATACACAGTATGAAAATAAGCTGATCATAATGCGGATTAGTGCTTCTAGGCCATGCACTTGCCTTGATTTTTGTGAGAGTTACTAGGGATACGTCCCGGTTCATAGTCGCGGTCTTATGACTACTCTCACTAAGGTAAATCCTTTAAGGGTAAGTGCAACGAAATCATACCTCGCTGAATTTATAGCCTTGGATCTATTAAGAGCTATGCTCAATAAGGTAGATCCTCCAAGGGTATGCAACGAAATCGTACCTCGCTAAATTTACAGCCTTGGATCTATTAAAAGCTATGCTCAACCTAACCGTCACAATAAAGCACCATACCATAGGGATGGAATGGAGATAGACTCCTAAAGTGGTGCTTCCAGATATCACCTCAGAGATCGCTTTCCTTTGAACCTTAACCACGAGATTACCATATGGGCTTAAGCCCCATCCCCCTCGATGTCTCAAATACCTCAGCCTTCGAAAGGCCTTTGGTTAAAAGATCTGCCAAATTATGTTTTGATCTTATATTTTTAAAATATCCTCTTTTACATTTCTGAATAACTTAACTACTTCAACAGTCAAAAGGACTGCAACTATAATAACTACTTGAGTATGCATGCACAATTAGGAAAGAACAACTCAAGCCACTTGTAGCATTTTATATGCAAATTATAAATGATGGATGGGCTAATGATATGGGCAGTAATGTCCACTAAACAGAGAAAGATTAATCATGCCACATGAATGATAATAGTTGACCATGCTACTTCACAAAAGAACTAAAACAGAAGAATAATCAACTAATGCAACTAAATTACAAGCAGAGGGATAATTGAATTACTTGTTCCATTCAAATTTGCTGATAGCCCTTTTCATCAAAAACTTAGAAAGAACATTTTGAATTTTATCACTTACAATTCATCCTAAATCTTCAAAAATAAAACACTGATACCCCCATTGTAAACCAAGATTACCACAAAATATAATCTACAAAAGAACATCATAAACTTGCATAGCAGTGAATTCATGAAATTATTTCACTACCATAATCCATGTTGTGCATCATTACCCCCATAATACTGAACTACTACGACTCAAATGATGGCATTAAATATTTTAACTTTTTCTTTTTATCATTCTAAAATTAGCTAAAAGAAACTACCAAACTAGCCTTAGACAAGGCCATCCTTATCTTGGCGAAATAACCATCATTGTCACCTTAATAACAACATTTTTTTGAATTGCAACAATAGTACAAATTTTTGTGAAGCAAAAAATAATCCCATGGCATAACTAACAATCATAACATCATACACTATAATTGACATCGCCAACATGAGAAGATATGGACGAGATTCATAGATGAACGCACACATATAAATAAAAAAAAAACATAAAGTATTTAATATGAATAGCAAACACCAAAAGAAGAAGCACCCAAAGGCTAACCATAAAATATTTTTTCTTTTCCTATTTAAATCACAGTAGGATCTGATAAAGATTCGTTTCTTCTACTCAAAGAAGCAGATTATTCATTCAAATCAAGAGGCAAATAAAAATAAAAAAAAGATAACAACTTTTGAACCCATGAAGAGTTCAGATCGCATTCAAACCAAGAGATCAAATCGCATCCAAAACCAAATCTTCTTTAGATTGTTATTGAAAATGTTTTGTGTGATTCCAACTAGGAATATATAAGTATTCATATATATATATATATATATATATATATATATATATATATATATATATATATATATATATATATATATATATATTTTAAAAATAATATTGTGTTGCAGATTATATTCAGTGTAAAGAAAAATTGTTTCAAAATAAAAATAAGTTAAAGAGTAGGCGGATTAAACTACTGCCTAAAAGAATTTAGTCCCCTTCTCGTGAGATTTGGTCCCCTTCTCGTGCTGAAAAAAATTGGACCACATGCTCTCCTCCAAGGTACAACCCGGAAGCCAAAACTTCAACATTTGTCGGTAACATGATCTCAACAAGACGGCGAGCCATCTTTAAAAAAAATTAGAAAAAAGAAATAGAGAGTTTTGTTACTTTTTTTTTTCTCTCTCATTTTTTTGAAAGACTAGGATGGTGCGTCTTTTCTTTTTTTTTAATTCCAAACTAGGCTGGTGCCCTATTTATAGTTTTTTTTTTTAATTCCAATCGGCGTGCATTTTTTGTTTTATAAAAATGAGCATGCATTTTTTTAAATGGGTGTTCGTTTTTTTTAACGGACGTTCGTTTGTTTTTTTTAAAACCGGGCAAGCGTTTATTTGTTTTTTTTATAACGCCCGATAATGCATGGGCATTAACAGAGACAAATACTCATTAGTTTATTATAAATTTTATTTTGATGCCATTGATATTTTTTAATATCTGTAGTTTCTAAATAAAACAAAGGTCATAGTATATCAAAACTTTATTTTACTTCTAGTTTGATGATTATGAATTTCGATGTTGAGAGCGAAAGATATTCAATGTTGAGCGAAAGATATTCACTGCATCATGAAATTAATTTCACATGATTAGAAAATACTGATAAGATAAAGCTTAATTATGAATAAAATTAAATCTTATATTTAATTTAATTTTGAATAAAAAAATGCATCCTTTCTACGGAGATCATGGGATAACAAAAAAATGTACCGGGATAACAATTAAGTGATGGGCTTCCGTTCTGATTTGATGAACGTGTGGAGGAAGACGTTCTCCAACGTGATCAGCCTGTGAATATCTTGGGAAGGAACGGCTTGTAGCTAAACAAAGGAATTTTTTTTTTCGAATAACCTTGAGTGCCTCCACTCCAAGGATCTCTAAAGGCATTTGCGAAGCATTTAATGCATATAATCTCATTTAATGCATGATATTTAATGCATAGGATCTCGTTTAATACATGGCATTTAATGCATGAGAAGGGATTTTGTTATCTCTCGTGAAGTTTTTGGGCTTCTAGCACCTCATGTGGAATTGAGGGAAAAATAGAAAGTTTCAGTTCGTTCCATCTGGGTAATCTCCTTTCATGCGATTTTATGGCTTCACAAAATAAAATCCATTAGTCTAAATTATCTTTTCTGATATAAAGATGGCTTTGAAATGGATAAATTTTATTTTTGATATGGGTTGAAACTAATTTATGTAGAAACAGAAAACAAACAAAATAACATATTGTTATTTATTTTTAAGTTCAATCAAATTCAAATTAATAGTATTTTTATGCTATCTATTCTAAATTGAACTAATTGAAACAAAATATCACCAAAGTGACCTCTCTTGTATAAATGGTTCATGAAGGATGTTAGATGTTGTGTATGTGTATGTTTTATGCGGGTATTAATCGATCGAAAGGAAGGTTAATGCTTGGCTGAACTACACATACTTGTGATGGTAAATACGTAACGATTATAAGGATTTACATGTGAGTAATAAGTCGATCCAAAGATAGATTTATTATTTGGCATGCATTATTGTTAATATTTGATTATTACAATAAGAGTACCACTAGTGGTTAATATTACTATCCAAAGACTTGATATTAATATTGCATTGGGTATCTTGAGATAGGATTTACCATTATTTGAATTTATTGATATTTGATTTTATTATTTATATGAACATGTTATTTATGTATTGCTTTTATTTTTTTATAGCTAATATTACTACTATTTCTGCTAACCTTAATTTGGTATCGGTCCTTAATGGTACTAACTTCAAGGACTGGAAGGAGAACATTCTTATTGTTCTTGGCTGCATGGATCTGAACCTTGCACTAAGAATTGAGCAACCTACTCCTCCTACAGCATCCAGTACCTCTGATAAGAGGAACATATATGAGAAGTGGGATCGCTTTAATCGCAAGAGTCTTATGATCATCAAGCATGGCATACCTAAAGCTTTTAGGGGTGCGGTATTCGAAAGGATTATTAGCGCCAAAGATTTTCTTGTTAAAATTAAGAAACGCTTTGCCAAAAGAGATAAGGCAGAAACAAGCATAATCTTGAAAAGCTTGATTTTCATGAAGTATGAGGGCAAGGATAAAGGTAATAAAAGAAAAAATGAGGCTGCTAAGGGTCTAGCAAAAAAGAAACAAAATCATGATAAGGACAGTTGTTTCTTCTATAAGAAGTCTGGACATATGAAGAAGAAATGTTTCAAGTATCATGCATAGTATGAAAAGAGAAGTATATTTATTAATTTGATCTGTTCTAAAGTGAATATAGCTTCAGTACCTAAAAATACATGCACTTGATGGTTAAATTCTGGTGCTACTACTAACATCGGTGTTTCAATGGAGGATTATCTTAGCTATCAAAAATCAACTGATGCTGAAAGACGCATTTATGCGGAAGATGTCAAGTCGATAGATATGGAGGCAATTGGGCATTTTAGATTGTTATTAAGTTTGGGTTATTATTTGGATTTGAAAGATACTTTTGTAGTACCATCATTTAGATAAAATTTGGTTTCTATTTCAGCTTTGGACAAATTTGGATATTGCTGTTCATTTAGAAATAGTCAATTTAGTCTTTTTTTAAATTCAAATATTATTGGAACTGGTTCTCTTATGATGTATGACAATCTATATTTGCTTGATACTATTGTTTCTTATAATGAAACCCTTAATGTGGAATCACAAGGTACTAAGCGTAAAATTTATAATAAAAATTTATAAATATTATGGCATAAACGATTAGGTCACATCTCTAGAAATAGAGTTGAACGACTTGTGTCAGATAAAATTTTAGATTCCCTCAATTTTACAAACTTTAATGTCTGTGTTGATTGTATTAAAGGTAAACAGACCAAAACAAATAAATTGGGTGCATATAGAACTATGAAAGTCTTAGAGTTAATCCATACAGACATTTATGGACCATTTCTTATACCTTCTTGGAATGGTCAATAATATTTTGTATCATTCTTAGATGATTATTTTAGATATGCATACCTATTTCTTATCCATGAAAAGTCTCAAGTTTTGGACGTGTTCAAATCATTTAAAGCAGAGGTTGAGCTTCAACTTAACAAAAGGATTAAAGGAATCATATCTGACCGTGGTGGTGAATACTATGGTAAATATGATGGTTCAGGTGAACAACATTAGGAACCTTTTGTTAAATACCTAAAGGAATGTGGGATTGTCCCATAATACACCATGCCAGGGTCATTTAGCATGAATGGTGTAGCTAAAAAATATAATCGTACTCTTAAAGATATGGTAAGGAGTATGATTAGTCATTCAACCTTACAAGAGTCACTCTGGGAAGAAGCACTAAAGACAACACCTACATTCTGAACAGAGTACCAACTAAAGCAGTTGTCAAAACACCTTATGAGCTTTGGATAAGACAAAAGCTAATCTAAAGCATTTTTATGTTTGGGAATGTCTAGCTGAGGCAAGGCCTTATAGGCCACATGAAAAGAAATTGGAATCAGGATAGTGAGTAGCTATTTTGTTGGATATTCTGAGCAATCCAGGGGTTTCAAGTTTTATAATCCCAAATCAAGGATAATTTTAAGATGGGAACTGAAACGTTCTTTGAGGATATTAAGTTTTGGGGGAAAAATAAAGTTAGAGACTTTGTCTTTGAGGAGGAATTGGATCCTACTATTCTTACTGAAGAGAAGTTGGTTCATATTTCTATAATTGCTTTTGATAATGAGCAAGTTTTGTTTCTGTCATTGATCAAGTTGCAATTTCAGAACAACAAGAAATTATTGTTCAACCCTCAGAGGTACAAACTCAACAACCTTAAGAACAAATGCATCAAGAACAAGTGCCTTTGTGGCGATCTACTAGAGAAAGGAAGAATGCTATTCCAGATGACTATATAGTATTTTTTCAGGAACATAAGAAAAATAATGGCATAATGGAAGATGATCCCATCAACTTTTTTTAAGCCATACAAGGTTCCAATTCAGAAAAGTGGATTGAAGCAATGAAAGAAGAGTATAAGTCTATGCAAGATAAAATTTGAAAACTTGTTCCATTACAAGAAGGTGTGAAATCCATTGGTTGCAAATGCATTTTTAAAACCAAACGAGATTCAAAGGTAATGTGGAAAGGTATAAAGCTCATCTTGTGGCTAAAGGCTATACTCAAAAGAAAGGGATTGACTTTAAAGAGACCTTCTCTTCAGTTTTATCAAAGGACTCTTTTAGGACAATCATTGCTCTTGTTGCATAGTATGATATGGAACTCCATCAAATGAATGTCAAGACGACATTTCTTAATGGAGACATTGATGAGACAATTGATATGGTGCAACCGAAAACCTTTGTGTCAGGAGACCCAAAGAAAATGGTTTTCAAATTGACAAAATCCATTTATGGGTTAAAGCAAGCTTCTCATCAATGGTACCATAAATTTCATCAAGTAATTCTCTCATTGAATTTTGAAGTAAATGCAGTTGATGATTGTGTGTATCACAAGTTCAGTGGGAGTAAATATATTTTTCTGGTTTTGTATGAATGACATTTTGCTTGCCACAAATGATATGGCATGTTGCACGAAACCAAGAGATTTCTATCAAGCAATTTTTAAATGAAAGATCTTGGTGATGCCTCCTTTGTATTGGGAATCCAGATACATCGAGATCGTTCTCAGGGTATCCTTGGATTATCACAAAGAAGCTATATCGATAAAGCACTTAAAAGATTTGGCATGCAGGATTGCAAACCAGGTGATACCCCTATCACTAAAGGAGATAAATTCAGTATTAATCAGTGCCCAAAAGAAAACCTTGAAGTTGAAGAGCTACAGCGGATTCCTTATGCTTCGATTGTAGGGAGTCTAATGTATGCTCAAGTTTGTATGCGTCCGGATATTGCATACATTATTGAGTGTTAGGTAGATATTTAAGCAACCCAGGAATGGATCGCTGGAAAGTAGCTAACAGGGTTATGAGATATCTGAAAAGAACAAAAGATTACATGCTCACATATAGGAGATTAGATCATTTTGAGATTATTAGATATTCTGATTTCGACTTTGCGGGATGCCAAGATAGTAAAAGATCCACTTCGGGCTATGTATATTGTTAGAAAATGTGTCCTACAGCCAATCGTCTAGCTTGTAGATGGTTATGAGTTGATGTATATGAACATGATTTATTCAATAAATAAAAGTGAATTTTGGCCATACAGCATATAGTTTACATCTTTCAGTAGAATTCCAATATGTTGTAGTCCTTAGAGTTACATGTATTCGACAATGGAGGAATTGTTGAGTAACTCTTAAATAAGTTCGCGGCCAAATGATACGTCGTTACCGAGGACAACGACGTAATCAAGTGTAAGTCGTTGTATGTCATATAGGTTGGTTTGTTCTCTTAAACCAAGGAGTGTATAACACTAGTATGACATGCGGGTGAGTGTAGGAGTACATTCACTGAACAGTGACTCATCTCTATTGAGTGCTCAACTGCCTGGAGCAACTCACAGAAAGGCAATGGGTATAAGTGTCCCTTTGACATGAGACTATCATGTTGACTTGATAAGCAACTCACTGTACTTAGGCACTGGACCACCCAGATTTCTAATCCGATGACGAAAGGTTGCTAGGTGCAGTCAAGTACTTATTGGGTCAGTGATGAGTCAAGATGGGATTGTCCACTCTAAGTGTTAGAGAGAGTGCTCGAACTATGTTTCAATTTAGCAAAACCTTGGCCAAGGTAATCTTTGCGAGGTGTCACAAGATTCATTGCATTGAAACATACTTGGTGATTTACTCGGAGTTGGCAGTTAACTCCGTATTTGCCCAGAGTACTAGGACAAGGGGATGAATTATGCGGCAACCATAGCCTGGGTTCTAGAATATTGCCTTATGCAAATTTGATCTATCTGGACGTCAGAAACCATGGCTAGATGGTCACATCGATTAGTATAGGAAGCGTTCATGTGCTACCGGCTTAGGTTGAACCTATAGAGTCACGCACATAGTCGGATGACTTGTATGCAGGCGTGATCACTGATTTGAGTGGGACTCAATTAGATGGGTCATACGGGGTTCGTTCTGGCTATGTTTAGCTAGCTCTAGACATTAGCGGCAGCACCTACTTCGAGGGTGATTTGAGTTAGTCAGTAACTCAAATAGAATTTTGGGACACGATATGAATCTGGAATAAAGTTAATTTAAACCATGGACCAATGGTTGGTCTGATAACAGAGTGGTTTGGATCCGGGTTCGAAGTGGTTGATCCGGATATCCAATAAAGCCTCTGAAAGTTTATTTATAAATTTTGAATTCATAAATCACTTCAGATTGGAGCTCGGCAAGGCACAATATGAAGTATGGTTCAAGAGCTATGAGTAGCTTCTTTCGGATTTGAATTTGGACTTCAAACGGAATTGATTGTATCAATTTTAATTGATAATATCTTTCATTCGTCGTCATCCACTTGTTATTCCACTTGTTATAACAGCCTGGGAATGGAGTTATTGATTATGTTACGGGAGGATGCTCAAAGGTCCCGTCACTCTACGTTTCCTCTCAGGCTCGCCGTTTGAAGGACGCATTGATGAGGTGACTGTGGACTTAATGCCATGATGTGATTCATATAATTGCATTTTAAAGAGCTCTTTCACGCTTTTTTTATTGCAGAATTTTTCAAGGTTATGATGTGAATAAAAAAAAGTGTGAACAGGTAAGAAAAAAAATGACAGAGACTTTTCCATGAAAGCTGACCTTCTGCAATCACAGAAAGTCTGCAAGAAGTCCAATTGGAGATTGTCTCTTCTTGGGAGAATAGTTCTCCTTTCATTGTTCAAGAATTCCACCTTATGTCTGCATTCATCAGGCGTGCGTGTGATATAGAGGAGCGGCGCGTGCGGCTCTTGCAAGGCACGAAGGGGAACTTCTTTCTGCAGATCGAATTTGCTACCTTCGTTATCAACAGCTTCCACAACGAGATGTACTGTTTTAAACTTAAATAAATAATCTTAAATTTTAGATCTGTTAATTTGCTTTAATTAATATTCAATGTGAATATTAAAACCGATTTATATGCTTTCCACCTTGAGATCCTGTGCATAAGAAAAACTGTTTTTTCCCTTCAAATGGTATCAGAGCCATGGTTAAGGCTTAGGAATGCATGTATAAGCATAATAGATCTGATTAATTATGCATACATAATATAATGTAGATCTAAAGTTGATCTTATTTTGATTAGTTTAGATCTATAGTAGATTTAAAAGTTTTGCATGATGAAAGCATGTTAAAGTTATTTAATGATGATTAAATATATGTTTTAAAGGTAGATCTAATGTAGATCTTGCATGTTTGTTCTATTATATCTTGGATTGAGTATATTCACCAGGCCGTCCGGTCATAGGGAGGTTTCATAGCCTCTGTTTTCTTATTCAAGAAAGGTTTCCTATGACGTGTAAGGGTGTTACTGTGAAAGAACCCATAAACGGATGTACAGAACAGAAGAAAGAAAAATTAAAATATGTTTTAACCGAATTAATCTTTTATTATGTGATAATTTTAATTAGATCCAAAATTAATTAAAGATGAAATCTTAATAAAGATTAACATTAAGACATCTTAATTGATTTAAAACTTAATTATAAATTACAGTAAAATTATTTTACGCAAAAGTCAGATCACAGAAAATAGAAAGAAAGTAAAGATGTTTTACGAAAAAATTTTGAAAAATGTTTCAAAATCAGAACTCAAAATTGAAATTGGTTCAAATTTGAAAAGGAGTTAACTTAAGATCTAGAATTATGAATTAAAGACCTTAAAACATGATCATAAATCATGGGCTAATTGGGTTAGCATGAATCAGGTTCTCTAAATGGGTTAGACCTAAGGTTAGATGAATTGGAGTAAATTAGAAAATTGAATCTAATCAAATGTTGAGATAAGTTTTTTTTTCTTGAGATCCATCTAATTAGATTAGATTGATCAGTCCATACATCTAAATGGACTTGATTTGGGGCTCAGTGGACACCCAAGTCTTTAGGCAAATTTAATTGGGTCTGGTCAACCACTTGGTGTCTAGAAAGGTTCTGATCAAGGTCGCGGCTACCTCTAACCTGGCTAGTTGATTATCAGCTAGTGTCTAGGCAAGATGGTTAATGGTGCAACTCGGCCTTTTGATCAAGCCGGCCTGGCTAAATGGTCCAGCACTTGATTAGACTAGCCTATTGACTTGGGCTAACCCATGCTTCCTAAGGAAAATCAGTCTGACTGATTTAGGTACCCATGGACCAAATTAATGAACCCAACTAAATGGTTTAGTGGGAGAATACATAAATTGGTCCATGTCATTCATGTGTCACAAATTAATCAAACCCTCTAAAATTATTAGGTCGCTAAAATGACTAAATTATAGGGATAATTAGATCATAGCCTCCCATTAAGAGAGTGATAATGAGTCCAATGGCTAAGATGATTATTGGAGGCCCAAAGGCCTGGTACTCATCTGGTCTTTGGAATTATCATTCATATTATGATGGTTCAATGCAACTCTCTCAACGATGGTCAGGTGGGCCAGCCAAAGTCGGGCTTGACCAATTCCTTGGTTAGAAGCTTGAACATGTCATGTTAATGGTTAGACCTAACCAGGACACCCAATAGGAGGCCCAAAGGCCGATTGACGTGCAATCTGGGGCAAAATAAATTACTAGAAATTATTTGAGGAAACAATTGGTTATGAACCTACCTTTAGATACATGTGGGTAGGCCGGCCAAAGTCGGGCTCATATGTAGTCTATTGGGTTCTAGTACCCACTAAGAAATTAGGAGTAATTTCCTAGGTTGGAGGTAGGGGCTACCAACTTGAATAAAATAGTGGAAGAACTTTAGACCATATGTCCAAGTCTATAGGTTTAAATAAATCATATACTCTAATGAGTTTTTGACATATCTAAAGAAGAATGGGATTCTCTCAATGGACACCTCTAGGGACACCCCAGTTAAACGGTGTGTCTGAAAGGAGGAATCGAACCCTATTAGATATGGTTTGGTCTATGATGGGCTTTGCTAGTTTGCCTATCTCCTTTTGAGACTATGCACTTGAGTCGGCCTGTTACATTCTTAACAGGGTCCCTAGTAAATCTGTTGCTAAAACTCCATATGAGATATGGACGGGGCGTAAGCCAGTGCTCACACACCTTAGGGTCTAGGGGTGTCCAGCTTATGTCAAGAGATTGTTGACAGACAAGCTAGGACCAAGGTCTGACAAATGCCTCTTTGTTGGATATCCTAAGGAGTCTAAAGGATACTACTTCTACCAAACTGAAGAGCAAAAGTTGTTCATCAATATGAGAGCCACCTTTTTAGAAAAGGAGTATCTTACTGGAAGTGCTAAGGCTAATGTTGAACTTAATGAAGTTCGACAAGGAGAAGTACCTTTACACTCAGAAACCACTATGGAACCAGCTTTGAATGGTTCAAACCCGGTGCCCACTGAGGTACCATTAAGGAGATCTGGTAGAGTACCACGTCAGCCGGACAGATACTTCGGTTTCTTGGTCCATGACGGGGATCCCATCGAACTCGATGAGAACGATGAAGACCCAATCACCTATATGGATGCGCTGCAGAGATCTGACTTTGAGAAATGGCTAGATGCCATGAAGTTCGAAATGAAATCCATGGAGATCAATAGTGTATGGACACTAGTTGATCCACCTGAAGGGGTAAAACCCATAGGGCGTAAATGGATTTTCAAGAGGAAACGGGGTACAGATGGGAAGGTGGAGACCTATAAAGCCCGTCTGGTTGCTAAGGGGTATAGTCAGCGTTATGGTATTGACTATGACGAGATTTTTTCCTCGGTAGAAATGCTTAAGTCAATTTGGATTATGCTCACTCTAGCTGCACATTTTGACTATGAGATCTGGCAAATGGATGTCTGAATGGCTTTTCTAAATGGAGAGCTCAAAGAGGAGGTGTATATGATACAACCTGAAGGGTTCACATCCACAGATGAGTCAAAAGTATGCAGGCTTCATAAGTCCATCTATGGACTCAAGCAAGCTTCTCAGAGTTGGAATAAATGTTTTGATAAATGTATCAAGACTTATGGCTTCATTAAGAACAGAGAAGAACCCTGCGTGTATAAGTGGGCAAATGGTTCCATAGTTGTATTTCTTGTACTGTATGTGGATGACATTCTCTTGATTGGGAATGACATCCCTGCACTACAAGGAATAAAGGTTTGGTTGCTGTCTCAGTTCTCCATGAAAGACCTGGGAGAAGCTTCTTACATTCTAGGGATGAAGATCTATAGAGATAGATCTAAGAAGCTGCTGGGATTGTTCCAGTCAAAGCACATTGAGTCTTTGCTGAAGAGATTCAGCATGGATAATTTAAAAAGGGGAAATCTTTCGATAGGCCATGGAATTACTCTCTCCAAGAAGGATTGTGCGACAACTCCTGAGGAGAGAGAGTACATGAGTAGAATTCTGTATGCCTCAGCAGTGGGTTCTATCATGTATGCTATGACATGTACAAGATCAGACGTGGCACACTCACTAGGGATAGTGAGTAGGTACCAGTCTAACCCAGGTGAAGTACATTGGAAGGTGGTAAAAACCATCCTTAAGTATTTGAGAAATACTAAGGACCAATGGCTCATTTATGAAGAACCTGACTTAAAACTAGTGGGGTACACTAACTCTAGTTTTCAGTTAGATAGAGATGACAGCAAAAGCATATCCAGATTTACCTTTACCCTCAATGGAGGAGCGATCTACTGGAAAAGTTCCAAGCAGAACACAGTGGCAGATTCAGTATGCGAGGCTGAATACGTTGCAGCATCAGATGCAGCAAAGGAAGCTGTATGGCTATGAAAGTTCTTGGGCAAGCTGGGAGTGGTACCTACCTTGGAGAGTCCCATCCTAGTATACTGTGACAGCACGGGAGCAATTGATCAAGCCAAGGAGCCAAAGTCGCATCACCGAACCAAGCATGTGTTGCGCCGCTATCACCTTGTACGAGAGATCGTGGAACGAGATGACATATACTTTCAGAAGATCGACGAAAAGGAAAACCTAGCTAACCCAATGACTAAAGCACTCGGAATCAAGGAGTTCAATGAACACAAGTGGAAGATGGGTATTAGATACTGTTTCGATTGGCTATAGTTCAAGTGGGAGTTGTTAGGAAATGTGTCCTACAGCTAATCATCTAGCTTGTAGACGGTTATGAGTTGATGTATTGTTGGGGAGATTGTTGAGAAATTGTTGCCCCAATTTTATTGATTTTGATGATTACCAAAAGCCATGAGTATTAAAAGATGCAATGAATTTATTTACATGAGCAATGAATTTATTTCTCATAATCAATGAGTATGTTAAGTATGACTTTAATCAATTGGAAAGTAGCTTCAAGCTCCATGTTTAAGCTTTCAAAAAGAAATTTTTATACTTCATATTTCAATCAATGAGTTTTTGGAACATATCTTGAATTGATTCTTAATGTCAAATTTATTATATTCAAGTCAAAAATTGATTTAAAATTAATCTGGAACGAATTTCAAAGTCAATCAGAAAATTCTCTGATTTTTGATACGTTCCGGAGCCGACTCTAGAGTTTCAGAGTCGACTCCACTCAGTATACAGAGATTCCTGATTTTCTCGAGTCGACCCCTGTGATTTCAAGAGTCGACCCCCGATTTGTCGAGCCGACTCCATGACTGTGTGAGTCGACTCCGCTCAGACACCAGAGAGTTATTTTTCTGAGCACTTCTCGAGTCGACCCCTTGCTTTTCATGAGTCGACCCCCGACTGTCAGGAGTCGACACCTTATTTTCTTGAGTCGACCCCTTAACTTTCTGAATGTTTCTATTTTTGGCATCGCGTCTTCGAGCCGACTCGCCTAAAGTTGGAGCCGACTCCAACAAATCTGGGCGTGATTTTTCTGAATGCCAACTCAGCGCAACGGTAAGATTTTTCAATAACGGCTATATTTCTTTGTTTCTAACGGCTATATTTTTGCAGAGTCTATAAATAGAGAGGCCGTTTTCAAATCAAAAATATACATATATAGATCAAGAGAAAAAAAAAAGAAAAATCTTTCAGAAAGAGGAAAAACAGAGCGTCATTTGAAAAATCCGAGATTCAAAAATAGAGTGAAAGAAAGGAGTGAAATCAAAGGAGACTTCATCTGTGCTCAAGTTCATCAATCCAAGAAAGTCTAGAAGAAAATCCAAGAGCCATTCAAGATCAAATCAAGAGATTTTCAACATTCAAAGAAAGGAGAAAAGCTCAAATCAACTCCAACATTCAATCCGTGAAGAATCTGAGCTGAGGCCCGATTCCACACTTCAAAGGAGTTGAGGAAAAAGAAAAGAAGAAAAGCCTGCACTCAAATCAATCTAAACAGGCCCTTCTAAACTTTGCTTTTTTTTTGAAATATCTGCTCAAAAGGAGCTGTTTTTTACTAAACTCATATTTTTATCTTGTTGTTTGCTAATTCAATCAGTGGATTGAATTAGTGGAGGTAGTTTACCTCGGCACAAGCTAAGGATAGCTTGTGTGTTGGGTTTTGTGCTGGTGAGCCCGTGTAAAACCGGCTGGGTTCGTTGTGATCCCGGGAAAACAACAAAGTTTGGGTTGTGAGCTTGTAAAACAACTCGACTGTAATCGAAGGAGATTATAGTGTGGACCCAAGTGAGCTTGGGAGTGGACGTAGGTGTTGGATACACCGAACCACTATAAAATCTTTGTGTTTGCCGTGTTTATTTGTCTCTCTCTCTTGCTATTGTGCTTTAACTTGAATTAATTGTTATATCCTCATCAATAGTTTAAATTATTTTAAAAGGCTTAATTTTTAAAGAACCCAATTCACCCCCCCCCCTCTTGGGTTGCCATCTGGGCCAACAATTGGTATCAGAGCTTGTGCTCATTTGTTTTTGATTGATCACACGATCAAGAGCGAAAGATCCAAATGGCAACACAAGCCAGCTCAGTTTTGCTGAGGGTCATTCTACAAATAGACCACCCTTATTTAATGGTTCCAACTATTCATATTGGAAAGCAAGAATGAGGATATTCATTCAAGCTTCTGATTATGAATTATGGAGTGTCATAATTAATGGACCTAGTACACCCACACACTTAGTTGATGGTTCTATAGTTCCTAAGCCCGAAAGGGATTGGAATGAAAATGATAGGAAGATGGCTCAGCTTAATGCAAAAGCCATGAATGTTTTATATTGTTCTCTTGATGCTAATGAATTTAATCGTATCTCTACTGTAATTCCGCTAAAGAGATATGGGATAGATTAGAGGTTACCCATGAGGGAACCAACCAAGTTAAAGAATCTAAGATTAATATACTTGTGCATAAATATGAATTGTTTAGCATGGAACAATCTGAAACCATAACATGCATGTATACTAGATTTACTGATATTGTTAATGGTTTGAAGAGTCTTGGAAAAACCTATACTAATGCTGATTTGGTTCGCAAAATTCTTAGGTCACTACCAAGATCATGGGAAGCCAAAATGACAGCCATTCAAGAAGCCAAAGATCTAAACACTTTACCTTTGGAAGAGCTTCTTGGATCCCTTATGACCCATGAATTGACAATGAAGCAACATGTGGAGGAGGATAGCAAAGAAGAAGACAATTGCCCTCAAGGCTGCAAAGTTGAAGATAGCAGCAGCGATGATGAGGATGATGATGAAGACACAGCTCTTCTAGCAAGAAAATTTAAGAAATTTATGAGGAGAAAGAAACCCTTCCACAAAAGAAATTTGGAAATAAGATGGAAGGAGAAAAGGAAAAAGATAAGGACAAGGACAAAGAGAAAGACCCCTTGATCTGTTATGAATGTAAGAAACCGGGGCATTATAGATATGATTGTCCGCAATTGAAAAAGACTTTTAAGAAAAAGAAGAAAGCGTATGTTGCAACTTGGAGCGACAGTGATGAATCTTCTTCCGAAGAAGAAGAACAAAAAGAGGTTGCCAACATTTATTTTATGGCGAACGACAGAGGAATGATGTGGCCAAAAGATCAAAGAGAAAGTGGTATCTTGATAGTGGCTGCTCAAGACATATGATGGGTGACAAAGAAGAATTCATCATCCTTGAAGAAAAGAAAGGAGGAGTTGTTAATAATGGTAAAGGTCCAGATTATGGGGTTGGTAAAATTCAATAACTCCATCCACTTTTATAGATAATGTACTTTATGTTGATGGTTTGAAGCATAACTTAATTAGTATAAGCCAATTGTGCGATAAAGATTTTAAAGTATCATTTGAAACTTCTTTCTGCACAGTATCTAATTCCATTGATAATAGCATTGTATTTACTGGTTATAGACATGGCAATGTTTACTTGGTTGATCTAGATAAATTATCTATGAGTGATCATTGCTTAATTGCTGATAATGCTAATATGAATGAAATTGGATGGTTATGGCATCGTAGATTAGGTCATGCAAGCACACACCTAATTTCAAAACTAATTAAAATGGACTTAGTTAAAGGGTTACCTAAAATAGATTTTGAAAACAACAAAATATGTGATGCATGTCAATTTGGAAAACAAACAAGAAGTTCTTTCAAATCTAAAAATGTTGTTTCAACTTCTAGGCCATTAGAGCTACTTCACATGGACCTTTTTGGACCAACTAGAACCACAAGTCTAGGAGGAAAGAAATATGGTCTTGTGATTGTAGATGATTACTCTAGATACACTTGGGTATTGTTTTAGCTCACAAAGATGAGACTTTCTCGATATTCCTGAAATTCTTTAAGAAAGTCACAAATGAGAAAAACACTACCATAGTGTCTCTAAGAAGTGATCATGGAACTGAATTTGAAAATCACCTATTTGAAAATTTTTGTGCTGAAAATGGTATTAATCATAATTTTTCTGCACCTAGGACCCCACAACAAAATGGTGTTGTTGAAAGGAAAAATAGGACTTTAGAAGACATGGCCCGTACCATGCTATGTGAAAGCAACCTACCAAAGTACTTTTGGGCGGAAGCTATAAACACGGCATGTTACATTTTAAATAGAGCCCTAATAAGACCAATACTTAAGAAAACACCTTATGAACTATGGCAAAATAGAAAACCTAATATTAGATATTTTCATGCATTTGGTTGTAAATGTTTTGTTCATAATAATGGTAAAAATAATTTAGGCAAATTTGATGCTAAATCTGATGAAGGAATATTCTTAGGATATTCAACAACTAGTAAAGCATATAGAGTATTTAACAAGAAAACTTTAGTTGTTGAAGAATCCATTCATGTAGTTTTTGATGAATCTTTAGCAACTCGTTCCGAAAAGTTTGATGATGAGGAAGATACAAACATAATTGAGAAAGATCTTGAAAAATTAAATATTGATGTATCTTCAGATCATGAGCAAGAGGCTAAAGATAATGATTCACCTAAGGATGATGATACTAACACTAATCATAATGATATAGATCTTCCTAGAGATTGGAGATATGCTTATAGTCACCCTAAGGAATTGATTATAGGTGATCCATCTCAAGGAATAAGAACTAGATCATCTATGAGAAATATTAGTAATCATCTTGCATTTGTATCACAAATTGAACCTAAAACTATTGAAGAAGCTGAAAAAGATAATAATTGGATGTTAGCATGCAAGAAGAATTAAATCAATTTACTAGAAATAATGTATGGACATTAGTAGAAAGACCTAAAGATCATTCTGTTATAGGATCAAAATGGGTATTTAGAAATAAACTAGATGAAAATGGCATAGTAATTAGAAACAAAGCTAGATTAGTTGCAAAAGGATATAATCAAGAAGAAGGTATTGATTTTGATGAAACCTTTGCACCAGTAGCTAGATTAGAAGCCATTAGACTATTACTTGCATTTGCATGTCACATGAATTTTAACTTATTTCAAATGGATGTAAAAGTGCTTTTTTAAATGGATTTATAAATGAAGAAGTGTATGTAGAACAACCACCAGGTTTTGAAGATCATGAATTTTCAAATCACGTTTTTAAATTGCACAAAGCATTATATGGTTTGAAACAAGCACCTAGAGCATGGTATGATAGATTAAGTAAATTCTTAATTGAAAATGATTTTATAAGAGGAAATGTAGATAAAACATTATTTTTGAAAAGAAAAGGTAAAGATTTATTAGTAGTTCAAATATATGTTGATGATATTATTTTTGGTGCTACTAACAATCTTCTATGTCAAGAATTTGCTAAGTTGATGCAGGGTGAGTTTGAAATGAGCATGATGGGAGAACTCAACTTCTTCCTTGGACTCCAAATCAAACAAAAAAGGAAGGGATTTTCATCAACCAAACCAAGTACACAAGGAACTACTCAAAAAGTTTGGTATGGATTCAATCAAACCCCTTGGAACTCCAATGAGTCCTTCATGCAAGTTAGACAAAGATGAGGAAGGTAAGAAAGTTGATCAAAAGTATTATCGAGGTATAATCGGATCTACTCTACTTAACTGCAAGTAGACCAGATATAATGTTCTCTGTTTGTCTATGTGCTAGATTTCAATCAGAACCTAAAGAATCTCACTTAATTGCTGTTAAAAGAATACTAAGATACTTAAATGGAACAAAAAATGTAGGTTTATGGTATTCTAGAGACTCAACATTGAACTTAATTGCATATTCTGATTCTGATTATGCTGGATGTAAGTTAGATAGGAAAAGCACAAGTGTGCATGCCAATTCTTAGGAAGTAACTTAATCTCATGGTTTAGCAAAAAGCAAAATTCAGTTGCATTATCAACTACTGAAGCTGAATATGTTGCAGCTGGAAGTTGCTGTGCTCAAATCCTATGGATTAAGCGACAACTTGAAGACTATGGTATCACACTTGACAAAACACCTATAAAATGTGACAATACAAGTGCAATTAATCTAACAAAAATCCAATTCAACATTCTAGACAAAACACATAGAAATTAGATATCATTTTATTAGAGAACATGTAACTAATGGAGAAATATGTCTTGATTATGTTAATACTGAAGATCAATTAGCTGATATATTTACAAAACCCTTGAGTGAAGAAAGATTCTGTTATCTTAGAGGAGAGTTAGGGATTTGTGATCCATTAGAATGAATTTGAAACCCCTAAGGAAATTTTATCTAAAATTCTTTCAAATCCTGATCTTTAAGGAAATCTTATCTAGAATTCATATAATTGATCTATTAAAATCCAATGATTTTTTATCAATTTTATGATCAATATCCGGACACATTTCAGATTCTCTGAAACTTTATGTTTTTGCTCTGAAATGGTCTCGGAGCCGACTCGGTCAGTATCGGAGTCGACTCCATGTTTCTGCTGAAACTCTGGAGCCGACCCCATCTCTGTGCGAGTCGACTCCACTTCGGGATAGTTTCTGTGACTACCCGGAGTCGACCCACACTTTGCGGGAGCCGACTCGAAGTGGTCCCAGGTCGATTTATCTAGGGCAGAGTCGACTCCTCGTTCATTTCTATCTTCTCAAATCAATCAAAATCTCTCTCCAAAATTTTCCCAACCTACCAAATCCTTAGAAACCCTTGATTAACCTTTCCACTAAATCAATGGCACCTAAAACCCGTGGTTCTAGCCTTGGAGCGGCCGGATGAAGAGGAAGACGGTGAGGCGTCCCGCTCGCGAACCTCTCCGAGCATGGATTCCACCTCATCCTCTTCAACTCCGAGTGCTTCTCCTCTACGGCCACCTCTCAGGTAGACCGCCTAGCCGATAGAGTGATTACAACCGGGAGAAAGGTTGATTTTGAATATTTGAGGCGGAAGGATTTTCTTGTGGAAGACAGTTAATTGAAATGGGATGGGAGAAAATTGTTCTTTAGATTGTCCAACCTACCCAGCCTTGGTTAAAGAATTTTATAAAAATCTATCAAGAGGAGATAATGGATTGGTCAGCATGATTAGAGGAAATAGATAAATGTGACAGTGGATTTACTCTCAAGACTTTTGGATCTTCCAGTGTCTGGTACTTCTACTTTTCACCTGATAGGAGCCCAGCTCTATCAAGATTGTTAAATAAAGAAATTGTTGGTTTTGAAGAAGTCCAAGCAAATCAACTATCCTTGGAATTAAGGCTTCTCCATAACATTGTAGTAGGATTCTATTCCCTAAGACTGGGAGGTTTGATTATGTATCTGAGAGAGATATTTTTGTTATGGATGCTTAGTGACTGGGAGACCTATCAATCTTCCGAATATGATAATTTGGTACATTGCTGACTGTGGGAGCAAGAGAAATCAAGTCTACCCTATGGCATGATATTAACTAAGATTTTTCAAAGCCAAGGGATAATCATTTCCGATAGTGAGCCAATGAGAAATTTGAGACACACTGATTACTATAGCTTGGCTACTATTCATAGAATGGGATTTGTGAAGAAGATGGTAGATGGGAAAGGAAAGTTGGAAGATAGAGCCGCTGATGTTGAGGCACCTGGACCTTCAGTTAGACATTCATCACCTGTGCCTCCTAGCTCTTCTGTTCCAGTTCCGGCCCCTTCTCCTGCTCCAATGTTTGATCAGCCATCTTCTTCATCAGTTGGTTTTTCAGATCTTCAGTTAGAGCAGCTCAAGAGTCTTCTTGATGATCAAGAGGATAGAATGAAGACTGAGTTTGACAATAAATTCATGAATCTTAAAGAAACTCTCTATTCATTAGATGATCGGATCACCAAGATTGAATCTACTCTTAGCTCCTCTACTGAGTCTTTAAGTGGTGATTTAAAGAATATTTTTGAAGAACTTAAAGACATTTGTGGAGATGGTGAGACTTATGCAAAGTGCAATGCCGAGCTTCAAGACAAGATTTTAACTGCTTGTACTTTTGTGGATGAAAGACTGAAGATTATGTCAAGCTTCAAACTGATGGAATGAAGAACATTATAGATCACTTAACAAGAATTGTAAGGACACATTTTTGATGTAATGGATGTTTAGTCTTTGCAATGTAATGAAATTTATATTATGTTTACATTTTGATACAATGATGTAATGAAAAGTTAGTTTTGAATGTTCAATGTAAGTCTGAGTTTGAATGTACTTCTCTTATTTATCAATGAATCTCAGTTCATGTTAAAGCATATCTTAAATCGTGAATGTGATTGTGTTTGATGCTTCTCTACCTTTTTGTTGATAACAAAAAGGGGGAGAGTTTTATACATACTGTATATGCATGGGAGAAATTAAACGAATGTTATTGTATATGCATATAATAAATAATTGAATTAATAATTAAACATTACATACAGAGAATGAATGAAAAAGCAATTTAGATGAAAATGCTGAATTTTGACATTAAATGTGTATGAGTTTAAATTGAATGAATGGGATATTTATTTGAGTTTCATAGGGGGAGCTACCTCATTCAGGGGGAGCCTAACTATGAAAATAAAATAAATTCTTTAATTAATCATGCATATACTCAATGTTTTTGTCATCATCAAAAAGGGGGAGATTGTTGGGGAGATTGTTGAGAAATTGTTGCCCCAATCTTATTGATTTTGATGATTACCAAAAGCCATGAGTATTAAAAGATGCAATGAATTTATTTACATGAGCAATGAATTTATTTAGATAATCAATGAGTATGTTAAGTATGACTTTAATCAATTGGAAAGTAGCTTCAAGCTCCATGTTTAAGCTTTCAAAAAGAAATTTTTATACTTCATATTTCAATCAATGAGTTTTTGGAACATATCTTGAATTGATTCCTAATGTCAAATTTATTATATTCAAGTCAAAAATTGATTTAAAATTAATCTGGAACGAATTTCAAAGTCAATCAGAAAATTCTCTGATTTTTGATACGTTCCGGAGCCGACTCTAGAGTTTCAGAGTCGACTCCACTCAGTATACAGAGATTCCTGATTTTCTCGAGTCGACCCCTGTGATTTCAAGAGTCGACCCCGATTTGTCGAGCCGACTCCATGACTGTGTGAGTCGACTCCGCTCAGACACCAGAGAGTTATTTTTCTGAGCACTTCTCGAGTCGACCCCTTGCTTTTCATGAGTCGACCCCCGACTGTCAGGAGTCGACACCTTATTTTCTTGAGTCGACCCTTAACTTTCTGAATGTTTCTATTTTTGGCATCGCGTCTTCGAGCCGACTCGCCTAAAGTTGGAGCCGACTCCAACAAATCTGGGCGTGATTTTTCTGAATGCCAACTCAGCGCCAACGGTAAGATTTTTCAATAACGGCTATATTTCTTTGTTTCTAACGGCTATATTTTTGCAGAGTCTATAAATAGAGAGGCCGTTTTCAAATCAAAATATATACATATAGATCAAGAGAGAAAAAGAAAAATCTTTCAGAAAGAGAAAAAACAGAGCGTCATTTGAAAAATCCGAGATTCAAAAATAGAGTGAAAGAAAGGAGTGAAATCAAAGGAGACTTCATCTGTGCTCAAGTTCATCAATCCAAGAAAGTCTAGAAGAAAATCCAAGAGCCATTCAAGATCAAATCAAGAGATTTTCAACATTCAAAGAAAGGGAGAAAAGCTCAAATCAACTCCAACATTCAATCCGTGAAGAATCTGAGCTGAGGCCCGATTCCACACTTCAAAGGAGTTGAGGAAAAGAAGAAAAGCCTGCACTCAAATCAATCTAAACAGGCCCTTCTAAACTTTGCTTTTATTTTGAAATATCTGCTCAAAAGGAGCTGTTTTGTACTAAACTCATATTTTATCTTGTTGTTTGCTAATTCAATCAGTGGATTGAATTAGTGGAGGTAGTTTACCTCGGCACAAGCTAAGGATAGCTTGTGTGTTGGGTTTTGTGCTGGTGAGCCCGTGTAAAACCGGCTGGGTTCGTTGTGATCCCGGAAAACAACAAGTTTGGGTTGTGAGCTTGTAAAACAACTCGACTGTAATCAAGGAAGATTATAGTGTGGACCCAAGTGGAGCTTGGGAGTGGACGTAGGTGTTGGATACACCGAACCACTATAAAATCTTTGTGTTTGCCGTGTTTATTTGTCTCTCTCTCTCTGCTATTGTGCTTTAACTTGAATTAATTGTGTATATCCTCTCATCAATAGTTTAAATTATTTTAAAAGGCTTAATTTTTAAAGTACCCAATTCACCCCCCCTCCCCTCTTGGGTTGCCATCTGGGCCAATATGTATATAAACATGATTTATTCAATAAATAAAAGTAAATTTTGGCCATACAATATATAGTTTACATCTTCTAGTAGAATTCCAATATGTTGTAGTCCTTAGAGTTACATGTATTCGACAATGAAGGAATTGTTGAATAACTCTTAAATAAGTTCACGGCCAAATGATACGTCATTATCGAGGACGACAACATAATCAAGTGTAGGTCGTTGTATGTCATATGGGTTGGTTTGTTATCTTAAACCAAGGAGTGTATAATACTGGTATGACATGCGGGTGAGTGTAGGAGTACATTCACTAAATAGTGACTCATCTCTGTTGAGTGCTCAACTGCCTGGAGCAACTCACAGAAAGGCAATGGGTATAAGTGTTCCTTTGACATGAGACTATCATATTTACTTGATAAGCAACTCACTGTACTTAGGCACTGGACTACCCGGATTTCTAATCTGGTGACGGAAGGTTGTTGGGTGCAGTCAAGTACTTATTGGGTCAGTGATGAGTCAAGATGGGATTGTCCACTCTAAGTGTTAGAGAGAGTGCTCGAACTATGTTTCAATTTAGCAAAACCTTGGCCAAGGTAATCTTTGCGAGGTGTCACGATATTCATTGCATTGAAACATACTTGGGTGATTTACTCGGAGTTGGCAGTTAACTCCATATTTGCCCAGAGTACTAGGACAAGGGGATGAATTATGTAGCAACCATAGCCTGGGTTCCAGAATGTTACCTTGTGCAAATTCGATCTATCCGGACGTCGAGAACCATGGCTAGATGGTCACATCAATTAGTATAGGAAGCGTTCCTGTGCTACCAGCTTAGGTTTGAACCTATGGAGTCACGCACATAGTCGGATGACTTGTATGCAGGCGTGATCACTGATTTGAGTGGGACTCAATCAGATGGGTCATACGAGGTTCATTCTGGCTATGTCTAGCTAGCTCTAGATATTAGCGGCAGCACCTACTTCGAGGGTGATTTGAGTTAGTTAGTAACTCAAATAGAATTTTGGGACACGATATGAATCTGAAATAAAGTTAATTTGAACCATGGACCAATGGTTGGTCTGATAACAGAGTGGTTTGGATCCGGGTTTGAAGTGGTTCGATCCGGATATCCAATAGAGCCTCTAAAAGTTTATTTATGAATTTTGAATTCATAAATCACTTCGGATTGGAGCTCGGCAAGGCACAATATGAAGTATGGTTCAAGAGCTACGAGTAGCTTCTTTCGGATTTGAATTTGGACTTCAAATGGAATTGATTGGATCAATTTTAATTGATAATATCTTTCATTCGTCATCATCCACTTGTTATAACAGCCTAGGAACAGAGTTATTGATTATGTTACGAGAGGATGCTCAAAGGTCCCATCACTCTACGTTTCCTCTTAGGCTCGCCGTTTGAAGAACGCATTGATGAGGTGACTGCGGACTTAATGTCATGATGTGATTCATGTAATGGCATTTAAAGAGCTCTTTCATGTTTTTTTTTATTGCAAATTTTTCATCGGATATAAAAGGTTACGATGTTAATAAAAAAAAGTGTGAATAGGTAAGAAAAAAAATGACAGAGACTTTTCCATGAAAGCTGATCTTCTGCAATCACAGAAAGTCTGCAAGAAGTCCAATTGAAGATTGTCTCTTCTTGGGAGAAGAGTTCTCCTTCTATTGTTCAAGAATTCTGCAAGAAGTCTAATTGGAGATTGTCTCTTCTTGGGAGAAGAGTTCTCCTTCCATTGTTCAAGAATTCCACCTCCTGTCTGCATTCATCAGGCGTTCGTGTGATATAGAGGAGTGGCGTGTGCGGCTCTTGCAAGGCACAAAGGGGAACTTCTCTCTGCAGATCGGATCTGCTACCTTCATTATCAACAGCTTATGCAACGAGAGGTACTATTTTATACTTAAATAAATAATCTTAAATTTCAGATATTTAATTAATATTCAATGTGAATATTAAAATCAATTTACATGCTTTCCACCTTGAGATCCTAAAAACTATTTTTTTCCTTCATATATATGTTAGGTGGTGGGGCTATTTCTTGAAGAAGTGCAAAACAGACACTTATAGCTTTCTCTACCAAGGTAGCAGAATTTATAGCATGTTATGAGGCATCTAACCATGGGATATGGCTGAAAAACTTTGTCACTAGGCTTCGCATATTGAAAGAAATTGAAAGACTGCTAAAGTTATTTTGTGACAACAAATCAGCCGTATTGTATTCCAACAACAATAGAAGCTCGGCCAAGTCAAAGCATATTGATATCAAGTTTCTAGTTGTAAAGAAAAGAGTATAGAGCGGTCAGATTTCTATAGAGCATATTGGGATAAACTCTATGGTTGCAGATCTCCTTCAAAGGGTGTGCCGTTCAAGGTCTTTCATGAGCATACTGCTCACATGAGTGTTATAGAGCATGACGATGCTTAAATTTAGTAGAAGTTTATATTGCCTCTATTTTATGCTTTATGTTTAGTTTGTACACACTTATATGTTTAAATATTTTTTGATCAGAAATGAAGTATTTTATTCAGTTCAGACACTCTGTACAATTATATTAAAATTTTGATCTCACTCAAGTTTAAGAAGGATCAATTGAAAATAGGCATGTTAAGATCATATTACATGTAATTTTCATGTTACATATCTACATCATGATCCAAGTCATTCAGTTGTGTCAACATACATGACCATTGATGGGTCGAGTTATGATAGATATAACAAAGGCCGCTTTGATCCTATGTTAGTATGGTTGATGGATTGGATTGGTTATAAATACATTTTGGTAATGACAGTAAAATTGAGCTCATTTGGTTATTTTTGTAAAATATAATAATAAGGTTACACATATAGCCCAGTGGAAGATTGCTGGATTTTTAATCCAACATTAGGCTTACATGTGAAATAATTATGTGTTACGGACTATCAAATAATGTTAAGCCCAATTAAAAGTGATTAGCTCAGGTTTTAGTGATTTGGGCTTTAATGTATCTGATAAGGTGTGGTCCTTTAATGTGTAAAGACTTAAGGGGTTATTTCTATTTTTATGATGGACTAAAATAAAAATATCAAAAGATGATAATGAAGTTATCTATATATAGCGGTTATGTTCTCTGGATCGCATGTATAATCTTCTTTTCTGAATCTCATTATCAGAAAGAAAAGCCTAAAGAAAATTTTAAAGGGCTCTATAGGAGTATGTGTTGATATGAAAGGCTAACAGTACGGCTCTGAAGAGCAATCGAGTAATATGGATTCAGATACGCTTCCATTTATATTTATTAATTCTTGATGATTAAACATGAATAATTTTTGAGCTTCATGATAATAATTTTTACCAAAGATTTAGATTTAATTTTCAAGACCTATCTCTAAAATGACATGGGCAAGAGAGACCACTCACCATTCTTTGCTTCAGTAAGGAAACAATTGTTGGTGCAATGCTTATATATGTTTAATTTATTTAGCTTGATCCAATAACTAAGTGAAAATAGGGTGACAAAATTTGGATGTAACATGATCTGGTCTAATCCATATCTGATTCGATTCAACTCAATTGCCATCCAAATGGGAAGAAAAGAGAAAAAAATTGGCACGTCACTAATATAATAGGGCGTGCTACACACGCTGGGTGAAGTATGGTCATGTGACCAATTCCAACGGCCTAACGACGTTGCCTTTCCGTTTTTATCTGAATATATATTAATGTGGAGAATACCAAAAAGTGAGATAAAGTTATAACCACCTTCCTACCGTACCTACGGCGAAATCTACGCCGCCTTGGTGCCGGATTTTACATCATGGGAGACAGGCCGGCCTGAACTTTCACGCCGCTGGTCGCGGCATATATATATGATCATCTCTTGGACGTAGAAAGCTCGAAGGAATAAGGCTCCATCACCTCTATTTTGTGCTCTTTGCCTTTGTCTTTTCTTTTCTTTTGATATACTCACCATTCTTATTCAACTTTAGGAAGTTCCAGACATGACACTTCTCATATTCGTTGCCATTTAACTGTCACATTTTTTTCTTTCAAATGTTAGATATCTTGGCCAAAATTAGAGTTAGATTTTGCAATTTAGCTATATATATATATATATATAGAGAGAGAGAGAGAGAGAGCATGTCTCACATCCCATGCGTGTTCCTTTAGGCAGTGTTTGATATGAAGGATAAGGATATCCCTCCTTATCCTCAAATACTATAGCTAGAGGGGATAGGTCTGAAAAAGTTTAATCAGAGGGAATAACTTATGTTTAACCATGGGTTATCCCCTACACTTATTTCCTAGGGAACCTGGCAGACTTATAATTTTAAAAAGGTGCTTATTCTCTCAGCTATCCACTGGATAAATGCTATCCTGTACATTTATTTAGAAATAATTTTTGGGGTATCAAACACTACCTTAACAATTATTGTTTCGTTGAAAACAAATTTTAAGCTTAGACTTACTAGAGATAGGGCAACTGGGTAATAATAACTTCAATTTCAATATGACCTTAAAATAATATGCTAATGAATTTAATTTGGTTACATATGTTGCACGTTGACATCCTGCTTACCTGATAGAGTAGCTTTTCATACTATTTTGTAAAGAAGTTCTAATGTGGTATAAATTGAGCTATGGTAAGTTAAGGCGATGTGAGTTGAGTTGGCAAACCAACTTATGGCAACATATAATAAATGATTAGAAGGTGATGTGCTGTAGCCAATCAAAACGCCACCCGTGTCCCATCAAAGCGAGAAGTTTTGATTAAGAGAGATTTCAACCAAAGGCTAGCTTCATCCAATTCAAAGAAACTCCCATCAAAAGCACTGACTAATGTGGAAAGGACCTCACCACCTACTCGAGAGGGACTCTTAACCCTTGCTAGAAAGGATTCCACCAATGGTGTCTTCGTGTCTAGGAGATAGCTCATCCGAGCCATCCATCACTAAGTAGATTAATCTCACAAGAATTCATCCAAAATGTCTATGAAGGAACTCTAGACCTCTTAGATAAACCAAGTTCAACTTTAAACTTAAAAACTTAGAGTGTTGACCTAAGAAGCTCTAGGTCTTCTTCCACTTTTCAAGTTGACTTGAGCATTGAAGTATCCCATGGAGAAATCTCTAGACCTCTTTTGCTCTTTCCTCCTCTCTTGTGCAAGTGCGTGCACAAATTGATTAGAGAGCGCTTTATTGTTTGAGCTAAACCAGTTCAAGGCTACGCATGGTGCTGGCTTGCCCACTGAAACTGCTTCAAAAGCTACTCGTACTTGTGACGGGTATCCTAAACGAAAGGAAATATGCGTAGGGATGACAAGTGAGAGAGGTGACAACTCTAGCTTCTTATTGGAGCGAGCTCACTAAAAAAATGTATAGGCACTAACAATCAGAGTCCATGCAATGAGAGGAAGATAACAGACACTAACAAAAAGTATAGGCAATAAGAGCCCACTAAAAAAGTAGGCACTAGCAAGTGAGAGAGGTGAGAAATTTGACTTCTAATTGGAGTGAACCCACTAAAAAAAGTATAGACACTAACAATCAGTGAACATGCAATGAGAGGAAGACAATAGGTGCTTATAGTTAGCTCCATCATTGCAACTTGAAGTAATGATCCATCATCTAACCATAACTCTGGAATATGATAGGCAGCAAGGTTTCAAAACCCAGCTTCAGTTGGCCCAATATAGTTCAATTTTCTCAGTTTTAGTGATTTCCTAAGTTTAGGTCCAAGTTTCAGAGTTTCAGTTGAAGATAAGGAAGAAAAATTTGAAAAAAAAAAAAATACAAGAAGAAAAAAGTAATTACACAACATTTTAGAATATTTTGTGCCATATAGAGACCAACTTCAAATGTCAAACAAATTAGCATCGTTTGTGAAAAGCAGAGTAAAAGCATTAAGCTATGCCACCTAAGAGATGAGTTCATGCAAGGAGTAAGTAACGTCTAAGTAGGCACCAACCATGTTTAGTTTAGCTCTCAGAATTCTGCGAGAGATCCAACTAATCTAAATTCTTCATCGATAGTAGCAGTTACTCCAAAGCAATTCAACTTTCTCTTTTAGTGTATTAAGATGTTGATTAATTTAGTCTAAAATCTAATTCCTCAAAGATTTAATTTTAGGTAGTGTTTGATAGCCCAAAAGCTATTCCTGGATAAATGTACGGGATAGCATTTATCCAGAGGATAGCTGACAGAATAAGCATTTTTTTTTAAATTACAAGTCTACCATCAAGGGATAACTATATTTGTTCCTAGGTTTCCTAGGGAATAAGTTCAGGGGATAATCCATGGTTAACCTTCTTTGGTTAAATTTTTTCAGACCTATCCCTTCTAGCTATAGTATTTGGGAATAAGAAGGGATATCCAGTGGATATCCTTCCTTATCCCTCATATCAAACACTGCCTTAAAAACTAACCAAAAACTGATCAAAGAGCCTATCCAAGTTGTCAGTAGCGACTAACTCTAACCTAAATTTGTGAGGTCCTTCAAAATCTTTAGAATTAATGAATTAGAAATAGGTGCTAAGATAGCCAACTTGAGGAGAGGCCTCAAACTCGGTTGTCACGATCGGATTAACACTTTAATCCAAAGTCCATGCAACCAGCTCATGCCGGATAGATTGGTGATCGAAAGAGATGAACCAGAGCATCAAGGTGATTATGGAAGTAGTCCAAGGTAGGGGGTACACATATCTAATAAGTTTGACCTTCCTAAGGAGCCATCATTCACTAAGGAGATAATGGCCAAGCTTTTGTCTTCAAAATTTAAGATGTCTCAACTACATTGGTACAATAGGACCTTAGATCCTGTCGATCATCTAAAAAGCTTTAAAGCTCTAATGCTATTGTATTAGGCTCTAGACACCATTATGTGTCAAGCTTCCGTGATGAGTTTAAAGAATATAGCTAGCATGTGGTATTCAAATCTTAAACTTGCTAGCATTAGCTCTTTTAAGTAGCTGAGCTATTAGTTTATCCACTACTTTATCAGCAACAAAAAGTATCAGATAACCTTTGCAAGCCTAATGTCAGTTAAGCAGAGAATAGATGAGTCGCCCAAAGATTACATTCAGTGGTTCATTTTTAAGGCCTTAGAAGTCTAAGATCTGGATCTCTTGGTAGCTTTTATAGCCCTTATGAATAATTTAAGAAATTTCATATTAGGCTTCTCTTTAATAAAATACTCGTCGAAAGCTTCCACTAAGCTATTGGCTTGAACTAAGAAGTACATTCATGTCAAAGAGGTACTCATGGTTTGAAAGAAATATGAAAGGTGGACTAAAAAGAAGCATTAAGAGAAGGATGGCTAGAGGCTTAAGAAATATTAGAAGTCCCATGGAGCTCAAGAGACCCTACACTAACATAAGACTCCCCCAGGTATGTTTGAAAGTGATGCTCCTCTTGATACATTTCAAAGTCAAATTTTAATGCAAATCAACCATAAAAACTATATTCACTAGCCTGCAAAGATGAGGACCAAGTCTACAAGAATCGATAAAAGTAAACACTATCAATTTCATAAGGATCATGGGTATGAAAAGTGCCAATATCTGAAGGACAGAAATGAGTATCTCATTTAGAGAAGATGCCTTGGTTGCTATATTCAAAACCATCAATAATTCAAGCAAGGTGGCTAAGAGGAGCTCAACTTAGAAGAGAGGTCCCTATAGCCGACCTAGTATTGAAGTTATGTGATGATCTATCGCAACCGACTAGTTGCAAGAGAAGATTCTTCGGCTTAAAAACCTATGCACCATAAATACGAGTTGCAGAGACCTCTACCAAAAAGGTAAGGTTTGAGATTGAGCTAACTATCTCTTCTTTTATGAAAGATCTGAAGGGGGTTCATACTCCTCAGAATGATACTTTGATCATTGCAGAAACCATTGCTAATCATCAAATGAAGAGCGTTCAAGATATCACCTATGATAAAACACAAATGCGGTGCAAAGATACTCTAGTTTAGAGTTCTAATTGGCTTCAAAAATTGGCTCAAGGAAAATCCCCGTGTCCTGATCTTCACGCTTGTGTTCAGCGAGACTTCAATGAATGTTTCTGATTTTCATTTTTATCATGTTCCTAATCTTC